>WOVY01014123.1:0-107360 GCA_013436015.1 Rhipicephalus annulatus | reverse complement strand
CAAAATCGGGAACATCGAAGATTTGTCAAAGGCCTTGACACTGAGGTATGTGCAGAGAAGTGGGCTGTGTATCTGGACCGTAAACACAAGGTACAGACCTGATTCAGTGCAAGATAGCAGACTACAACCTTAGGCTGATCCAGTCCATCAGACAGGAAGGAAGATCTGCAGCACACCAAAATTTTGGACATACATAGGTCTTGGACAGAGCCGCCCCCCCGCCACCTCCTCTCATAGATGCGGCAACGGGGCAGGCAACCAGTCGGAGAGCCCTGTGAATACATTGCACAGCACTTCTCCCGGATTTTCGGGACCTCAGACCTGAATACAGACACCACCCTTAGTAAAGAGGAGGCAATCAGTCCTAATACCGAACGCCCCCCAAGCCAAACAGAACCACCCTGGGCCCTCTCAAGGTCACAGTTGAACGGGCGTTGAAGCGGATTAGGGCTGGAACGGCCACTGGTCTGGACGCATGCCCAGCGCGCGTACTAAAGTGCTTGGGAGAAGACTCGAGGGAACAGCTCGCAGAGATCCTCACGGCATCATCGAAGGCGAGCCCATCCCTAAAGAATGGCATGAAGGGAAGGTGATTCTTATCCCCAAAAGGGGCGGAGATGCGAGGAACATAGAGGACTACAGACCAATAACGGTCACCAGTGTTATGTATCGCTTGTTCGCGGGGGTCATCAAGACAGGGATGAGTGGCTGGGCGGAAACCAAGGGACTACTGACCGAGCTCAGAATGGCTTCAGGCCAGGCAGACGTCTGGATGACAATCGGTTCGTCGTCACACAGTGTGCAGAAATAGCTCGCAGGGAAGGGGAGGAGAACGCTGTTGTGCTGCTTCCTCGAGTTGAAAAAGCGTACGATAGCGTGCCGCACGGTCCTCTCTTTGCATGCCTGTCTGACCTTGGGGCTGCCCCGGCTGCTAATCTCCACTATACAACGGTTGTACAGTGACAATGTAGTGAGTGTGCAGTTGGGTGCCATAACTACTGGCCCAATTCATGTAAATAAGGGTCTGAGGCAGGGATGCCCACTGTCACCATTGCTGTACATTATATACGCATCCAGAATAGAGCGGGCCTTGTTGAACTCCAACCTCGGATTCAGCATGCGTTTCAGCACAAACTAGTGCTGAAGAGAACTTCCACCTGCCTGGTTTGGCATTTGCAGATGATCTGGTGGTTATGGCAGAGAGTAACCAGGAGTTGCAATCCCTCCTCGACATCTGCCAGACGGAAATCGCGAGTCTTGGACTTCGATTCAACACTAAGAAATCGGCGGTTGTCCGTCTAATGGAGGGAGTACTGATGCAGCAGCATTGACTTTAGGAGAGGAACTGCTGGCCACACGCAACGAATACAAATACCTGGGTGTCACCCTGTGTGTGGATGCAGCAAAAATATAGTCTACACGAGACTGTGATTCGACAGACTGCGTTGCAGGCTCAACGAATCCTTCGTCGCCGATGCCTATGGGGTTGCAACCGATTTCAGATGATCCGGGACCTGTGGGAAGATGGTTCACGTGCCGGGCCTGACGTTTGGAAACGCGGTAGTGTGCATATCGCCAACGACACGGGAGTGGTTGGAGCGTCAGCAGAGAGAGGTCGCCGTGCAGCGCTCGGTTGCCATTATCGAGTGGCCAACGAGGCGATTCAGGGGACGTCGGATGGTCCAGCTTTGAAGCTCGGGAAGCCGCCAGCAAGATTGCCTATCGGGGTCGTCTCACGCTCATGCGACGCACTCGATGGGCGCGCCGCGTGTTCGAGTACCTTTCGGCAACATGCATGAGGACTGACTGGACACGACGACTCTACCAGCTGGAGAAGAAGTATGGCTTCTTTGCAGAAGCCAGTCCTATTGAAACAGCAGCCAAGTGGACGGTCGAGGTCCGCATGCGAGTCAGAGAAGCAGAAGAAACCCGATGGCGAGAAGCTATGGAGGCGAAGTCCACTCTCGAGTGCTACAGGAAACACCAGGACAGCATCTGTGGGTCGCGCCTCTATGACAATAGCATTGGCAGCAGCCTCCTGTTCGAGGCGAGAGCTGGGGCTCTTCGCACTCTGGAGTACCGCAGAAAGTTTGATGCCCACTGTGGTCAGCAACCTGTGCAGAGTTTGCGGCGTAGCGAGTGAGACACAGGAGCATCTCGTCCTTCACTGCAGGAGTCTCCCAACTTCTCAGGTGGAGGGTGCAACCCTCCCACAGGCGCTCGGGTTTCAAATGCTTGATGAAGATGGAAGCAGCGACAATGGGGGGGGAGGGGGGGGACGGTACGCGGTCGCAGCCACGAAAAGGCGGCTTACTGAGTGGTGGGCAACTATACGGCGGACTTAGGACCTAGACCACTGTGTGTGCGCGTCTCTTGCCTGTGTCGTTCAAGAGTGTGGATCCTTTTCTTTGTCTTTCTTTTTTCTCGGTGCTTTTTGTTTTTCTTTCCCACTTTTCTTTTTGAGGCAGGACACTGAGTGTGTTCCCCCGTTGCAAAGGGCCGGCCGCCATCACATCATCATCATCATCATCATCATCATCGTTACGTACGCGGGTACTAACGGCATACTAAAAGCCGATTAGTGGCAAACGACGCCACGTAACGCAAGGCGCTTGCATGATGCGTACGTACGTACACCATTCCGCAGTACTAAAACTCTCTAATATCTATTTATATCTGGAATGTTTGTCGGGAAGCACGACCGTTTTGATGTCACGCCCAGCACCGACCCGTCCCACTGTTCCATTCGTTGCACTTGGACTGCGTCCTTATCCAGATTTACGCAGGAACGCATTAATCAGCGTCACTATCAAACAACTCGGTATCATGTGACACCACGTTGAACGCAATGAGTTGCCGACGGCGCCTTTCCCTCCCGTGCAGGCAGCCTCGCATGCGGCCGGAGTAAGCCGCATTGAGACCCGCACGCATTAATCAGCGTCATTGTCCGACATGCGTTTCGTCCAGCTTACGTTTCGTCATTACTGGAAGAACGTGACGACCTTCGGATATTTGCGTTGTGCTTTCGTTGGTGTTATTCGGACGACTTGCTCTAATATATAGACGTGAACCTTAGAAATGTGACCCTTCTTCCCTTGTTTTCTTGCCGTATAGGATCATGCGATCTCCAATACAAGATAGACGTGATGTGGTATTTGTTAGACATGAATGCCTTGATAGTGAACGGGCTGCACGCTCTCGTTAGCCAGGTAACATAATGTTTTGGCATCGCGTAGGCGCGCTGGTGCAGTCTTGTTCCGGATTACGCGTGGAATGCGAGAGTCCACCTCAAACGCCGTATTTGAAGTTACGTAGTCATACAATAAACGTCACCGACGCAGTGACATTTGACGCATGTAGTGCTCCATGACAGAGTATTAAGGGCTTGTTGCGGAACGGAAAGTTGCGGATCGTTAAAGAAAAAGCAACGGCATCCTTTTGCAGCCGTTTCACACCACGAGTATGCTAAGATCGCTTCCAATGCGTTTCAGCTATAAAAAACAACATCTTAATCTGTGTTAGTAACTTAGCGAGATTATGGTAACGACAATTTTGTTCCCTTGAAGTCTCAGAAATTTTTGTGGGTGCTTTGGATTTATTTTGACCTTGTGTGTTTCACACGATTCTCTGTACACATGAGCGTTTTTGTATCGTATACGACATCGTTTACTGAGCTTGGCGTGTCAACCTCTACTGTATATACATTCCTTTCCACCACCCTCTTTTTTCTCCGCTTGTGCTCAGATTTGAGTGCACGTTAAAGAAACCCCGGGCGGTCGAAATTTCCGGAGTCCTGGACCACGGTGTCTCTCATCATCGTATGGTGGTTTTGGGACGTTAAACCCCACGTATCGATCACTAAATCGATGTTTTCTCCGCGCTTGGTCTCATACGCTCTTCTCCTTTTGACGTGGGAAAGGGGGATGCAGGCGTTAAGCATACGCGGAAAGCAGCTTTCGCTTTGACAAAGACAAAGTTTGCTTGTCGACACTTCCACTGACACCCCGGAGTCAAGAATTGTTTGTCTAATACATCAGCTAAAATAAAGCATTCACAGCACATCCACGACGTGAATGATGACGAGTGGGGCGATGGTCTCCGCTGGGAGACTCTCAGTCGCATGGACGGACGGGCGGACGGACGGACGGACGGACGGACGGACGAGAGATGGATACGCGACACGGCATGTACGACCCACGGCGGAAGGAGTTTTGCCCATAAATGTCCGGTGAGTTCTTCTTCTTTTTCTTCTTCTTCTTGTTATTATTATTTTGTGATTCTTAAAGGGAAAAGTGAGCCCCGTAACTGTCTGCATCAGAGTGCGACAACTCAACAGTAGCTCGCTAGGGATGGGTTTAAAAAAGGATTAAAATGATAGGATTAAAATTATAGGAAATGATAGGCGCAGGGACAGCGACCGACGGAAGTAAAGAGGAGATATGAACGATGGACACGGTAGCAGGAGTCCGTGGGCGGGGCACCACTCGGCGAGAGCTCTTGTCGGCGTCAGGAGATGGCGTAGGGGGAGCCCAGTCGGCCAGAGCTGCGCTGCCGTCGAAGATCGCGGGGGGCACAACCGGTCGGCACGAAATCTAGCGAGCAAGTCGGCAAGTTATTCAGGGATCCGGTCAAAATATCCCCGCCTAGGTGTCGGCCACGAGCCCTTGAGCTCTGGCGGCTGCCTCGGTCCGCTGGATGGCCCACAGTTGGTCCTCGAGGGCATGGCAATGCACTCTCCCAGCGCGTTTGGTTCGAGGCGGCGTCCTCGTCTGGAGCCCCACTTCTCTCACCGCGACTCCCACAGCAGCAAGACGGTAAGTTGGGCCAGTTGGTTAGGATCCATCGTGAACTTTCTTACAGCGCAACATCAGAAAAAATACAGGACAGGGAAGGAGTAGAACAGAAAGAAAAGACTCCCACAGCACATGTTCCAGAGTTGCCCTGCCCCCGAAACTTGCAGCGCGACGGATAAAGCTCTGGGTAACAGATGTTCTAGATTACCGTGTTCGGGAACGTTCTGGTCTGTAGCTGTCGTCACGTGACCGCCTGCTTTTTGTTCAGTATTTAGTGCAGTGATGAATATTAGCTCATGACCTATCTGTAATGCTGGGTAATATCCCTAAAACTGGTGAGGCGACCCTCCCATTCCTATTTCTCACCAGACGTCGTGGTTGAGCCGGCGGTGGTGACGGTGGTGGCTCGCGCAGCATAAAAAAAAAATGGCTTGGCAAAAAAAAAATGAAGACAACAACCAAGTTTTACTGCTCGAGCGCAAGCAAGGACTTTTAACTGAAGTATTATTGAGAAGCGCTGACCAAAATGTTCACTCACGTATTTACACACTAAAAAAATAGAAAAAATAAAGAAGAAGAAAGAAAAAATTTAGGCATCACTTTTAGTTCGATCGCGTTGCAGCATAAATAAATCTTGTATGTTAATGGGTACATTATTTCTCTTGTTTTGCTTTAGTGTACCTAGTCACTAATGCCAATTGACGCAGTTTAGCGTTAATCTGTATGCCAACTGGTTTTATGATGCCACCCCTGCCATTACTCGAAAGGCGACAGCAGTATAAATAAATAAATAAATAAATAAATAAATAAATAAATAAATAAATAAATAAATAAATAAATTAATTAATTAATAGATAAATAAATTTGTCCTGAGCTTCTGAATAAAACTTCAGTATATGAGTCAGCGCTTGCGTTCGTGCGGTGACCGTCTTTACGTTTCACTGCCGTGCCGTTCTCTCGGGTAACGTAGCCCGGGAGGAGACAGAGTGAAGAACCTTTAGGGAACAGCGCGACCAGCGCGACCCTACCGGCGAGGCGCCGAGTGCGCCGCGATCGCTGCCCCGAAGGCAAAGTGCAGACTGGCGCGAACCGTCGAGCGGGTCGGCGCGCCCGCCGAAGACCGTGTGCCTGCCTAACACGTGACTTGCCTGCGATGCGCCTCCGCGGGTAGCCTTCGCTGCCTTAGCTCGGATGGCCCTGCTTCGCACCTGTTGCTGCTGGCTGTCGGTGCGCAAGGGGAGCTTCGCGTGCGGCATCTACACGCTTGTGAGTACACTCGAATAACGTGCTTGATTGATTGATTGATTGATTGATTGATTGATTGATTGATTGATGTGTGGGGTTTTAACGCCCCAAAACCACCATATGATTATGAGAGACGCCGTAGTGGAGGGCTTCGAAAATTTCGACCACCTGGGGTTCTTTAACGTGGACCCAAGTCTGAGCACACGGGCCTACAACATTTCCGCCTCCATCGGAAATGCAGCCGCCGCAGCCGGGATTCGAACCCACGACCTGCGGGTCAGCAGCCGAGTACCTTAGCCACTAGACCACTGCGGTGGGGCTCGAATAACGTGCTGACATTGACATATATAACCGCAGCCAGCTCTTTTGAGGTGCTGAAATTCGTTACTTGATCGAACTCCAGTTACGTGATTATATTTACATTGCATCTAAGGCTGATACATGGTTGGTATTCTAACTTAATTCGCCATCTAAGGCTGATACATGGTTGGTATTCTAACTTAATTCGCGTTGTTTCGTTTCATCCCGTTGTTTTATTGGCTGTCTCGTGTTAGAGTCCCCCCCCCCCCCCCCCGCCACCACCACGGTTGTCACCACAATGGTCTAGTGGCTGAGGCACTCGGCCGCTGACCCGCAGGTCGCGGGATCGAATCCCGCTGCCGTGGCGGCCGCATTTTCAATGGAGGCGAAAATGCGGGAGAGCCGCGTGCTTAGATTTGGGTGCACGTTAAAGAACACCGGGAGATCGAAATTTCCTGAGGGAGGCACTATACGGCGTCTCTCATGATATATGGTGGAGATATGGTTGTTTTGGGACGTTAAGCCTCGAAAATTATACATTTATGTGGTTGCTTAGTGGCTAAGCTTACTAGAGCTTGCACCGCAGGTAACGCATTTATCCTATTCTGACCCCTTGTTACTCTACAACAAATATGACAACTCAACTCTAATAGCGGGCCGCAGTCACCAAATTTAGCCTCCCGACGGGCCGGGCGGGTTAAGAAAGTTAGAAAAAGAGGCGGCAATGGGCAGTTTGAGCAAAATGTGGGCTAACGTTTGCATTTGAAAGGAGGCCTTTCCCCGTATCTTGTACATTGGTGCATGGTTCTTGATGAGAGGTTTGGGGTCAGGTTTCAAGAAACTTATCGACAGTGATTTCCATAAGGAGTACAGTATGGATGCCGGTTCAGCAATATTTGGTTTTACAGCGAAAGATGTTACGGGATCACAACAAGGGAGTTGTCACCTGCCTCCGCCGGTGTCAGTAACGCGCAATAAGAAGAAATATCCAGGATTTAGCGGGGTTCGAATCCATGCTCGGTCCATGGCTGCCCAGAATTCTATACGGCAGAGCCATGCCATGGTGCTCAAAATTCCTTCGCAAAAAGACCCTATATACAAGCGTTATGTCGGGGAGGAACCGCGTTAACATACGTAATATAGCATGGTACGTAGAAGAAAGAATAAAATTAAATAACAAGCAGGTGTCACAGAACGCGAATGTTGTAACCAGGCTTCACATAATACGAATTGCGTAACAAGTCGGCCGTTGAACGCCTCCAACCCATCAAAAACAAAGAAAAAAAACACTCAACCATAATTGTTCGTCATCTGGAATCCCCGCATCGAATCATGGCGTTGTGGGTACCTCGCAAGCGTACCACTCGTATTATTGGCCCCAAAAGAGTTTTTCTATAATGTCACTATAAATGCCATTCTTCCAGCTTTCGTTTTGACTGTGATGTTCTAACATATGATGACCACGTGACGTGCCTAAGAAAATTAATATGCTTCCGACTCTTCACGCGTGTGTTCATTAAACACACTTATTAAAAAGACAACAATATGGGTAAAATACATGTGCGGGCAGGAACGCTGCAGCCAGAGGTGCACGGGTTGCATGTTTGAGACCCTTGCTCAGGCGCACTAGCTGTTTCTCACTTTTTGACGAAAAACACGGCTTCATCTGTAGACTATAGACTCAGTGCGCCTGTCGTCCAGAGGACAATTATTGTGAATTTGTGAATAAAATACACAAATTTTTAGCGTCATTGGGAAGGCAACATGCCGACATTTCGTCCGAGTAACGAATCGCGCGACATTGCCCTCAGGTCTGAGGAGCTTATGTGGGTCGCATGTATTCACTCTCTGCAGGCATGTTTGTGTGAGCCAGTTACTAAGACACTCGCTTTCGGAGCATGACGGCATTGTTGCAAGAACACACGAAGACACGAGGCACAAAATGATAATAAAGAAAAATATAGAGAAGGAACACGCATCACTCGAGCTATGGTGTCTATTCATCTCGTACTCTTCTCGCTTTCTGAGATTTTACAACATGATAATATTTGGCGTTTCACGTCCCAGAACCAAGATATGATTATGAAAGACGCCGCAGCGGTGGGCTCCGGACGTTTCGAACATCGGACGTGCATTGACACACACCGCACACGCATACACACGCACGCACACACACGCGCACGTACACACATGCACACACACACTTGCACACACGCGCACGTACACACGTGCACACACGCACACACACGCACACACACACACAAATGCACACACACACACAAATGCACACACACGCACGCACACACACACGCACACACATGCACGCACACACACACTTGCACACATGCACGCACAAACACGCACATACGCACACACACACACTTGCACACGCACGTACACATACACACACGCACACACACACACTTGCACACACAAACACACACACACACACACGCACACACACACACACACACACACACGCACACGCACACACACGTTACAAGACGAGCGGGGCGTTTGAGCATACACCGGCAACGGGACCCTAATATGGTGCTGTTTATGTGCAATGCTTATCGAAGTACTTCACCTGCTGAATTTAAAAGATTTCAAAATAACGACAGCCAGATTGTGAGGTGGTGTCTTTTTTAACAGTGAAGGAAATTTTGATGACAAATTTCGATTCGCGGAAAATTCATTTAATAAAAAAGAGACCCCTCGCTCTCCCCACTTTGTTTTCTACACAAAAAATGAAATCCCAGAGACCAGGTGAAAAATGCCGCTAACACAATTGTCTGATCCTAAAACACAGAAGGAATCCAAAATCAGCAAGTATGATACCAGGGCCTCATGGCGCGCTGCTGATCAGGATTAAGCCTGATTAGGGATGGGAGTTGGCTACAGTGATTGGCTCCTTTCATGTGCTTGCGGAAGACAGCCAACAAGGTAAACAACAAGGTTTCTGAAAGTTAAACACACTTTAGTATTGTTACATCAAGTAATAGCGCATTTTAAAAAACAATATACTTGACCGTTCTCGCGTACATCTAAAAAATGCATTATCACGTCATCTCTCGCAAATTCTCACTATTGATTGATTTGTGGGGTTTAACGTCCCAAAACCACCATATGATTATGAGAGACGCCGTAGTGGAGGGCTCCGGAAATTTCGACCACCTGGGGTTCCTTAACGTCCACCCAAATCTGAGCACACGGGCCTACAGCATTTCCGCCTCCATCGAAAACGCAGCTGCCGCAGCCGGGATTCAATCCCGTGACCTGCGGGTCAGAAGCCGAGTTTTTAGCCACTAGACTACCGCGGTGGGGCAAAGTTATCACTGTATACACATATATACAGGGTGTTTCAATAAATGTGCCCACTATTTTTTGAAAATCACAGAAAGGAGGTATCTGCATGATACTTGTGGCATTGCCTTTCCTGGCAGAAGGAATCTTCATGCGTACAAACAATAATTACGGGAGTAATTATAGAAATTAACACAGTTAACTTTTTTGGTGATAGGCGGTCGAGTCAAATGGGTGAATTCAAGCCCTTCCTATACACGAATAGTCCATATGCACTTGGAAATTTCAGAAAAGTGGCCGCTGGTAAACACCGCGGAGCGATGCAATGAGCCTACTTTAGCTGAAGAAACCGAAACCGACGCACCAAACAGCGCACATTCACTTCACAACGCCCTCAGTGACGATACTGTTTCTCTCGCCGTTATCAACCGCCAATTTAGACACTTCGCTTGGAGGCCGCTTATCGACGCTCGCTTATTCTTCTCCCCCGATGCGAGGGAAACGGTGTCGTCATTCAACCGATCAGCAGCGTTTTCTGACCATTCTGAAGAAGCGTTGCAGAATGGTGCTTGGTCGTCAAAAATGTGTGACGTGCTGCACAGTGTCACGTCTTTTTTTTATTTGACGGTGTAGCGTGGAACGTGCGAGACGTGAAGGTGGCCGACGTGGCCGTGTGGATCTCGCCACTTTTATTCGAAAACAGCCGAAGTGGAGCGACTGCGGCTGCTTGCTTGCTTGATGAGGATGATGATGAGCCTTTAGCTTCGCTGGCACTCGCCCACAAAAGGGGGATCGGCCAAGAAACGGGCGGTAGGATCATCAAGTGTGCTAAGCCAGGCATTCAGGTAGTTTCGTAGCCGTAAAATAATAACAATAGACTAACAAGGTAATCTTTTTGTTGCCATTATGTACGCACGCACGGCAGAGTGAACATCTCTGTGGCTATAACCTTGCTTGTGCTTATGTCTGCGGCTGGCGATGTTTGTTTGTTTGTTTGTTTGTTCCTTTCTTTTGTGGCTCTCACCCACTAAGGGGGATTGGCCAAGAAGCCGGTGGTTAATGCAAGTAAATACCTATAGATTGTCTAGATTAGGGGAATATGATTACTGTGTTTTGACTGTGAAATTAATTTGGCGCAATGTAAAAAAAAGAAAGAAAAAAAAGGGGGGGGGGAGAAATAATGGAATTTGTTGAATATCTGTAATGGAATCGTTATATGAAATTTTCCTGAAAGTTGAATCATTGCAGTGTATCAGCTAAATAATAAGTGGTAGTGTGACTAGTAAAATTCAGGAGCTGATGGCCGACTCAGCAAGGTAATCTTCTTGTGTTATATATGAATTCGCAGAGAGCCCCGCAGATGTTCCTGTCGCCATGTCCCAATGAAATGGCCCCAAAAGACAAAATATTGGGAGTATTAAGTGATATTCCAAATTTTCTGAATAAAATTTCGAAGCAGTTTTTTCTTTGATTTTTGAATCGGTGACATGTGATAAGAAAATGGTCGATATGTTCAGGTTCGTTACAGCTTGAGCACAGAGGGGATGGCACCAGACCAGACCTGTTTAAGTAGAAATTAAGAGGTGGTACACGGCAGCGTAATTTTGTTACCAAGACTTCCAATTTACGCGTGGGACACCATTTATTATTCCATGTGAATTGCAGGTGCGAGAAATCTGGATTCGGTATCATGGTTTTTGATGAGTCTTCAAGAAGGGAAAGTTTTCTAAACCTCGCTGCTGTTACATAAGCTGTAGGAGGCATGATTGGCACAATCGGAAGATCAAGAGATGTTCGCGCAAGTTTGTCAGCCATCTCGTTTATAAATATACTACGATGGCCTGGTACCCATATCATTCGCACTAGACGAATGTTTGCTGGGATTAATGATTTAAAAGTCTCTAGTACTGCTGATGTCGACGACGATGATAAGAGTGAACACACGGAATACGAGTCAGTCACTATCACAGCTGTCGAATGAGTCGCAGGAAGTTTACGAATAGCTAGTATAACGGCCGTTAATTCCGCTTCAAATATTGGTGTATAATCTGGGAGGCGTAATGAAAATGACCAGAATAATGAGAGAGAAAAAATACCCACACCTGCCTTCTCGCCACTCATAGATGCATCTGTTGCAATTACTGTATTAGTACCTAATTGAGACAGGTGTTGTTCTAGTAAACCAATCAAATATTTAGAGGGCAAGTGTTTAGCGTTCATGGGGAAGATATCGTCAAATTCTATTTGCACTTGGCCGATTGGTTTGACAGATGGTGTGATCTCGAATATATTAACATTTAAAGCATCTAGAAGTGTTTGAACAAATAGCACTTGGGGTTTATATACACGGGACCAATGCTCATTGAAAAAGACACCAGGCTCGGCAAAGAATACAAATTGTCGCCTTCTTAAAGTGGATTCAGAAAATTTTAAATAGGTGTTTACTGTTAAAATACGAAATCTGCAAGCAAGGGTGGGTATCCGAGCTTCTTGATACAAAACATTGTTAGCTGTGAATTTTGGCACACCTAAACAACTACGTAGGGCTTCCCGCTCTAAGAGAATGAGGGGGTTTATTTTGTATGCTGGTCCACCAGAGAATAGTACACATCCGAATTCAAGAATCGGACGAACGTACATGCGATAAATCATGATCATCGTATCTCTGCGAAGACCGGAACGGAGGCGGCCAAGCCTACTTATCATTCCAACAGCGCGTGTAGCCTTCATTTTAATATATTCAACGTGGTCACGCCAGCTCAGTTTTTGATCGTACAGTACACCCAGATATTTAATACAATTAACCTGGGGTATTATTTCTTGATGGTACTGAAGAGAAATAGTAACTGGTGCGTCCAACGGAAAAAACTATTATAGCACTTTTAGTTACGTTCAGGTTCATATGAATTTTCTGAAACCAGGTTTCCAATGTTGCCAAATAACACTGTAAAGTCGAATGTAGTGAATGAATATCGTTGTCAGATGCAAAGAACGCGATATCATCTGCATATACATATACGTGTACCTTATCACTCTGTGGTATTGAACTTAACAAAATGTTAAATAGCACAGGCGATAGAACAGAGCCTTGAGGAACACCTCTCGTTTGGCTATACTTCGGCGTGGAAATACCTCGTTGGAAGCAATAAAATTTTCTGTCTTTTAAAAATTCGTATATCCAATTTGTTATGTACTGCGGGAACGTAAGCTCTTTTAGCACATTGATAAGAATAGCATGTTCAACACTGTCATATGCCTTGGCTAAATCAAGGGTTACTAGGGCCGCATATTGTCGTCTGTGCCGAGCAAGCTTTATACGAGCCTCTAAATCAACATGCGCCCACCATATAGAGTAACCTGGTCTAAATCCAATCTGACACGCACTGAGTATCGCATTATCTGTTATGAACTTCGTAACTCTAATGTAAAGTATTCTTTCTATTAACTTAACTACGTGTGATGTTAAAGCGATTGGCCTAATGTTATCTATCTGCATTCCTAGTCCCTGTTTTTTAAGAAGCGGTATTATTTTTGCAAGTCTCCAGTCAGGAGGTATCCAGCTATTTTCAAGTGAATAGTTGACAACGCTAAGGAGGTCTTCAGGAGAAATGTCGAATAATATTTTTAACATTTCCGAAGTGACGCCATCTGGTCCAGGACCTGTGCTTGGCAGAATACGAACGACGTGCGCAAGTTCATCCCTACTTACTTCAATAAAATCATTTTCGAATGACGGTTTTGCACACTTTATTTTAATTTGTGATGTAAATCTCTTCTCCAATTCTATTGCGATTTCCGTTAATGTATTTTCCAAATCAGTTGGAGAAAAAATAACTGAGTCAATATTTACGTGTGCTGTAATAGCTTTACGATTACGGAGAAATCTGAATAGAGCTTTCTTGTTGCCACTCTTGAATAAGTAGGTGTACCTTTTTTCTTCATAATCGTCTTTCGCTAATGAAACTGTTCTCCTAAAGGTAGCTTTAGCAAATAAATAATTTCTCCAATTAGTCGGACATTGGTTGGTGAGGAGTTTTTTCCATGCAGCGTTGCGGCGTCTATAATCTCTGGCGCAATCCGCATTCCACCAGGCAGATATGAATTTTCCCTTTGTTGAAGATATAGTGAACTGTGATTTTTTAATTGTACACTTCAGGGTGGAACAAAGGCTCATAGCTTTCATATTTGTTTCCATATTGGGCAAGGAAGACAGCGTTGACTGTAAGTTCTTTTTAAATTTAGAGTAGTTTACAAAACTTTGCACCTGGCGATCTACCGTCACTAAAGGAATGCTGACTTCAAATACCAGGGGGCAGTGATCACTACTTGTAGCAGTATCAAGAACAGTCCAAGACGATATTGTCACACTTGAGCTAGCAAATGTCAAGTCTAAGACGGACCTCGAATTACATCGAACGAATGTCGGAACTCTGGAGTTCCAACAAATAAGGTTATTCTGGTTAGTCCAGTCCCACAACCGTTTTCCTGATGAATCAGTGCGGAATCCCCATGAAACGTGATGGGAATTGAAGTCTCCCGCAAATAGCATACTGTTTCTGCAAAAACTCGCAGTCACGTCAAGGACTCTTTCATCTTGTATTCCAGCCGGAAAGTAGTTGTTGACTATAGATAGTGGCGCGCATCCGGGAAAGTGAATTTCCAGAACCAATACTTCATAATCGTGTGATATTTGTTGGTAAACTAAGTGTGCTTTATGGCAAATTTTGGATGAAATGAAAAACATTAATCCTCCACCACGTGAGTCTCGGTCCAGTCGAAAGCACTGATAGTCTTTTAGATAGAAGTTTTGATCAGCAGACAGCCAAGTTTCTTGTAAAATTATGACGTCTGGAGATTGTTGAGAAATTAGGTATAATAAGTCTGTAGTTGCAGAGAGAATTGAACGGCAGTTCCACTGAAGTACTCTAAGGTACCCTATGATGATAAGCAAGCAGTAGCAACTGCTTGATCTAAGATACTATCTTTTAAGAAGTCCGCTTTAGTCCTAGGTTCCTTCACACTCTTTTTTGTTTTCGGATGAGAAGAATTATTAATTTTGCTAGTGGGTGATCTGGTGCGTTTCAAAAGGCGAGCATCCATATCTACATCCCGATTAATTATTGATTCTGAATCAGATATACCTTCCTGCTCAGTTGTGTGAGGACGGGAAAGCATTGCCTCATTATCGATAGAGACATCTGACTGATGTTCGGCAGGTTTACTAATTGAGGCACTAGGAGGTTGGATACGCTTAGTTATTCGATCAGATGCACCCAACATCTGTGAATCCATAATACTATTAAGTGAGTCGGACAGATTGAGTAAAAATTTTTCTAATACTTTTTCTACGGCCTTTTCTACCATAGCAGAAATGGACTGAGAAAGTGATGCATCCATAGAAAGAGGTGGACGAGCTGCTATACCAGCATAACCCTGACTCCTGCTTTGAATTTCTGCAATTGCTTCTCTACGAGAGCATCGTCTCCTTTCAATGATTTCAATAACCTGAAGTTCCTTTGATCTTGCAGGGCAGTTAGGATCGTCTGCAGCGTGATTTGCCTTGCACAAACAGCATGTCTTATTGTCTGATTGACACTCAGCAGTACTATGACCAGCCCCGTATATGGCTCCGCATATGCGGCATCGAGTCTCCGATCGACAACCTTTAGTACTGTGTCCAAAGCGCCAACATTTAGCACATTGCAGCGGACGAGGAGCCAAAGCTTCGACTTTATAGATAAGCGGCCATGCCTTGATCTCCGAAGGGCGATCTGTTCCAGCGAATGTGGCAATTACAGTTTCAGTGGGAACTTTCTGTTGGTTTTCCTGTTTGGTACAGCGGTAAACAGAAATAACACCTGCTGGGGAAAAGATGTCCAAGACTTCTGCTGGGCTTAGACTTGCGTCTACCCCCCGAACCAATCCTTTGCAGCAAGCTAGATGAGGTGGGATAAAAGAGCTCACCGGATGTGATGCAAAAGTAGTGCACTTCAGAAGGTCTTGGATGCAGGCCTTGTCTGGTGAACAGCATAGTATCCCCCCGCGTCCAAACTGACGAACCTCTGTTATCAGTAGAGAGTGGGGAGTGATCGCACGAAGTTCCGTTTGAATTGTCTTGGGGTTTTTCATGCGGATGAATCCACCGGTGGTCGGCACCAAAGCGACAGGAACGCTACGGGTTCCATTGCGGAGAAACAACTCCAGAGGAAGATCTTGAGGGGGAATAGAGGCTGACCAGAGGGCAGGCCTCTGGCCCGGAGAAGAAATAGACATGAAATAAGAAGAAGTTACACTTATCAATGCACTAAAAAAGTTGCGGAACAAGAGGTAGATCTAATAAAATAAAATAAAAGTAACCGCCGGCTACTTGACCGCAACCCTGAGGATGGAACAAGGAACGCAGCCGCAGGCACCCGATCGTAGGCTCGAAGTAGGATCGATCGATCGAAGTAGGCTTCGATCGTAGGATCGAAGTCTTGGACATCTTTTCCCCAGCAGGTGTTATTTCTGTTTACCGCTGTACCAAACAGGAAAACCAACAGAAAGTTCCCACTGAAACTGTAATTGCCACATTCGCTGGAACAGATCGCCCTTCGGAGATCAAGGCATGGCCGCTTATCTATAAAGTCGAAGCTTTGGCTCCTCGTCCGCTGCAATGTGCTAAATGTTGGCGCTTTGGACACAGTACTAAAGGTTGTCGATCGGAGACTCGATGCCGCATATGCTGGCGATGTCCAGTTCGCCGGGTGCTTGAGCTCGTTCTCTTTTCCACTCGCGCCTCGAGCTTTGCGTGAACTGCACGAGAGGCGCGCCGCGGTGGTTAGAACATGACGACGACGATGCTGCACCAAGGAGGATTACAGAAAAATGGCTGGAGTGGAAGCTTCCGCAATGTCTTGCCAGCAGAAGTGAAGCCACCTTTTGCCACTGCCAAGATGGCGGAAACATGTTCTTTTCTGATAGTGCCCACTTAAAGATCAAGTGGCTTTGATATTTTATGTAAATGCTACGTTAGTTTTATTTTAAAAGACAGTTGTTCCCGACGAAATAACATGCAGAAACGAGCATGGATAACTGAATCATCAAAGAACTTTGCCTCTAATTAGAGGCCCACTAAGGAAAACTAGTAACTGTAAGACGCAGTTGGAGCACTATCTGACCCGAAAAATTTCCCACGTTAAACTCATTGAGTGTGCGAGGAAAACGCTTCATTTTTAATCACTAAACGGTGATACTTTATCATGCCCCTCGTAAGATGGCCACCACAGCCGCCATCTTGCCAGAGGAACGGCTTCACTTCTGTGCAATCATTTCCACTCCAGCAATTTTTTTAATCCTACTTGTGCTGCACCCGTGTTTAGAGCTTATCCGAGTCAAACTGAAATGATCACTATCATCAACCGGCGCCCGCTCTCCTCGTCCTCCTCTTCGTGGTCTTCGTTTTCTGCTTCACTCCCGGAACACGATCTCTTTGGCGCGGGTTGCAGTGACGTGATGGGAGAGAGCACGAATACAGAAAAAGAGATAAATAAAGGTAGAGGGAAAGAGATGTCTTAGGAGGAAGATTTTTCTTCGCGAGGCGAGATTCAAACCAGCGTACCCACTATACAAAGGGGAGCATCTCAAACACATCGGCTGTCCAGGCATGCTAGCAGATCGTAACATATATCCTTGCGCAGTAAAGTATACCAAAGGGACGTGAAGGGAGGTGAGGGTGGTGAGGAGTAAAGGAGGGTGGCAGAGGGTATAGACAAATGAGCAAGAGAGAAATTCAGAGAAGCAAATGTAGAAAGAGAATGAAAGAGTGAATGAGAAAAAAAGGAAATATAAAAAAAGTGGAAGCAAGTGATAGAAAACACCATACGGTCAAAATTACCGGAACCTCTCACTACGTCTGTTAGAGTCATATCGTGGTTTTGGGACGTAATACCCCAGACATTATTATTTATGAAAGTATAGGTGCCTTATTTATCTCTAAATTCTGCTTTTTTCAATCGGTGAGCACTGTATACTTCTGAAAACTGCGTCACAAGTTGTTTATCTCCGAACGCAGACAACCGCGGCTACGATTTACGGTTAGTTTGGAACGGCTTTGTTATCTGGAGGACGCAGTCGGGTGTCCGCTCGAACTGTATAATACGCCCGAGTGAAAGTGCGTCGCGCGCACAACATCCAGGTATCGGAACCGAGCACCGAGCCTTGGCTAACTCGAATCGCCGTGTTTAATGGGCTATATAGTGTTTACTGCAGCAGTGACAACAACAAACACGCGGGCTGCGGGTGGGGACAAAGAAATAAAAAGGTAATGTCGTCGAACTTTTACGAAGAAAGGAGTGAATGACCTTGTTGTTGCAAGCAACTAATCAGCCTTTGCTCACGAACACAGCGAGCAAAATAAGGCAAGATGGCGCTGTTAAAACGGGCTGGTTGTTTTAAAGGCACACTAAGGAGAGACGCGAAGTCTAGATTGGTAGAGTTCTACAATAATACCTTCTCCGCCATTTGGTGGTGAAAGTTCCGGCTAAGCGATATGGGTTTACTCTTTGTTTTCGCGTATGTACGCAGCTACACATACCCTTCCAGATTTTGCCGCGTGTTATGACGTCATGGTTAGGGCGTGTGTGAAATGAAGTGCAGCGTCACAACAGCAACGCGGGTATAGTATTAACCTCATTTTTCGGAGAGGGAGTTTCCGTGGACACTGTACCGCTGATCTTGCGAAACTAAGCCCACCACCTACAGATGCCGTCTAACCGAGTGGTTGTCTCAGGCGCCAGGGGGTGCTATTCTCGCGGTGTCCAATGGAAACGTGGCTAGGGGTAGCCTACTTGTGGACGGGGAATAACTGCAGAGAAAAGAATCAGGAGATAGTGGATTGCATGAGTGCGGATATTAAGGAATTTGGTAATGGGGCCGAAATCATCCTTCTAGGGGACATGAATGCCCACATACATGACCTTGACGGATATTCAGACACCAATGGGAAGTTATTACTAGATCTTTGCGAGCAACATAGTCTGGAGATAGTTAACACGGGGCCTAAATGTGACGGCCAGATCACATGGGAAGTCGGAAACAAGCAATCAAGTATTGATTATTGTCTCATGACTGAAGGAATTTACCACAAACTGACAGAAATGAGGATAGACGAGGAAGGCATTAACAGCTTGGGTAGTGATCATAAACGAATAACATTACAAATGGGATACGAAACTGAAAATATGAGCATGGAATCAAAGTCTGGCAGCTCGTATTTAAATGACAAACAAATAATAAATATAGCCGCAAGAGTCGAGGAAGAAGTAGGCGAAATACCAGGCAAGGACTGGGAGTATAGTGAGCTGTTACATCTAATGACGAAGGAGATAGGGAAAGAGAAGAAAACTGTTTGCTGGAAAGGAAAAAGGAAGCCAAAAAGTTGGTGGAACAAGGAAATCCGGGAGGCGATCGAGAAGCGACGCGAAGCATCACGGGAGCATAGAAAGGCAAAAAAGGAGAAGCGGCCGCAGGACGAAGTCAAAAAAATATGGGAAATATATTTAGAGAAAAAATCCCTTGTACAGAAATTGGTAGAGGCAAAAATTAAAGGTGAAAGTGAACGCTGGATGACAGAGATACACGAAAAAAAGGAGGCCGCGCCTAGGATTTTTTGGAGCCACATAAAGGCGCTAGGTAGGAAGTCTGTCACAACGCAACAACATATTCTAGATGAAGGAGGAAATCAATTGGAAGGGTACGAAGCGCTAGGTTACATCCAAAAGGTAACCGCCGATTCGTTTCAAAAGAGCGTCCAGGGGATCTCCCCGGTGAGTAAAAGTGTGGCGGAGAAAGCAACAGAGGAAGAGCTAGTACTTGATAATTTCAACTGGAAAAAGGCCGAAGGAAAAATTCCAAAGCGCACTGCCGCGGGTTTAGATGGGATTCCCGTTAGCCTCATTAACGAACTAGGACATAACACTAAAGAAGCATTGTTAAAAGCAGTAGAAAAAAGCTTAAAGGACGGACAAATACCGGACAGTTGGCGACAAAGTAGAATGAACTTAATCTATAAAGGCAAGGGAGAAAAGGACAAGATTCGCTCGTATAGACCACTAACCATTACATCGGTACTATACAGGTTGGCGATGCAAGCAGTAAAAATGAAAATAGAAACATGGGCCGAACATAACGATATTTTGGGAGAACTTCAGAACGGATTTCGAGTCGACAGGCGGTTAGACGATAACCTGTTTGTTCTCACTCAGTGTATAGAAATATCTAAAATAGAGAATAGGCCCTTGTACGTGGCTTTTCTAGACATCACTGGGGCATACGACAACGTTAATCAGGAAATTTTGTGGGATATATTGAAAGGAATGGGCATGGGCGACGACTGTATACAGCTTTTGAGGGAGATATACCGAGAAAATACAGTTTGCATAGAGTGGGAAGGAATGCGTAGCAAAGAGAACGTTGAGGTTAGCAAGGGTCTGAGACAGGGATGTCCTTTGTCCCCGCTGTTATTCATGCTGTACATGGTGAGTATGGAAAAAGCGCTAGAAGGTAGCAACATTGGTTTTAATCTGTCACACAAACAGGGCGGCATGATGATTGAGCAGAAGCTTCCAGGTTTATTTTATGCGGACGATATCGTCTTATTTGCGGACAGTCGAGATGATATACAGCAGCTGGCGAATATATGCGGAAGGGAAGGTGAAGCTCTTGGACTAGGATTCAGTGTAACGAAGTGTGGATTGATGGTATTCAATGATCCCTGTGATCAGACGGTGTCCATACAAGGCCAAGAAATACCGAGGGTAAGTGAATACAAGTACCTTGGAGTATGGGTAAATGAGAGTGATAGATACATGGAGGTACAGGAAAAAGCCTCGGCAGCAAAAGGAAAGAGGAATGCGGCAATAATGAAGCACAGAGCGTTGTGGGGATACAATAGGTATGAGGTGCTTCGAGGTCTGTGGAAGGGTGTAATGGTTCCAGGGCTTACTTTTGGGAACTCAGTGGTGTGCATGAGGGCAGAGGTGCAATCGGGAATGGATGTAAATCAAAGGACTGTGGGACGCCTCGCGTTGGGTGCTCACGGGAAGACGACAAACGAGGCTGTAAAGGGCGATATGGGGTGGGCAGGTTTTGAGGCGAGGGAAGCGCAGAGCAAAATAAGGTTCGAAGAAAGGCTAAGAAATATGAAGGAGAGTAGATGGGCAGAGAAGGTGTTCCGTTATTTGTATAGGAAGAGCGTGGACACACAGTGGAGAAAAAGAACTAGAAGACTCACTAGTAAATATACGGCTGGTATTGTAAGCCATATGTCAACAAAGAACGTTAAGGGAAAAGTCAGGGAGGCGGAGAGGATTTACTGGATGGCAGCTATGGAGAAAAAAACCGGCTTTGAGTAACTACCGAAAGGGCAAAAATGAAATAAGGAGGGAGGCATTTTACGATAATTCAAGGGGAAGCGCTTTACTGTTTGAAGCGAGATCGGGTTGCCTTAGAACGCGTAGTTATAAAGCAAGATTCAGTAAAGAAGAAGAACAATGCACATGCTGCGGGAAAGATAAGGAAACGGCGGAGCATGTTCTGATTGAATGTGGAGATATCCACCCAGGTGTACGTTTGGGCACGAGCCTACAGGAAGCCTTGGGTTTTAGGGACAACAATGGAAAGATGAACACACCCGCGATTGAAATAAGTAAGAGACGGTTAGAGTATTGGTGGCAGAAAATTAGAGAGAAAGGACAAAAATAAATATTGGAAAAATAAAATATGGACAGTGTGCCGTAAATGGCAGAGAACTTAAGCTGAAAATTTACCCTTTTTTCCATTAAGATAGAATTTATCGAAGTAGAGGCATTAGGCCAACATCAAAAAAGAAAAAAAGGTTTTTTTTGTCGAGCCTGGTGACATACTTGTCACCACCCCGTTATAAAGGGGACGCTCATAGCATCCATCCATCCATCCAATTCTTGGACATGTCCGATTCGGCCTCTCTGATTGGCTCGAGCGCGCCGTCAGTTTCCGGTCTTTCTTTCGCAACGTCTATAATTTTGACGCCAAGCAGCTTTCACAACTCTCGACACCAATGAGACAGGCGTAATACGTTTCGTTACAACGAATGCTGCCCCCAGAGATCCGCTTTTAGACGCACATCTTTGAGGCCGTGCGTAGACTGTGATCACGTCAGCCCTTGAAATAGGGTTAACACGGCCGCCCGCCTGACGCCTCTCAAAGGTCCGTACACATTCCCTGCATCGCTATTCAAACACTTCAACACGTTGATACGCACGTGCAGACTTGTCAGGTTTGTTTAACAGTCCTGTTACTCTACATTTTGTCCACTCACTTTCATTTTACGCTTGGAATGTGCTGGCGGGTTCGGTGCGCCGACGTGGTCAAGCGAGCTGGGACGTATCGACTCAGTTTATTTTTATTATTATTTTTTCTGCGTAACTGAATGTGCTCTGGCGAATCAGACATGCCCGAGGATTGGATACCGTGAGAACAGCTCCCCAGTTTAATGCTTGTAACCGATTCCAAGAATGCGTTTAAGATATCTAGTTCATCGTGGGGATAAAACGTTCTCTTGCTGGTTCCGTAACTTATGTGTGCACTCAGGCACTGACACTTTTGATATACATGGTATAGTACAACGCCATCAGCGTTCCTGACACTTTGCGAGCATGTGCTTAAAGTGTCCTTGCTTGACTATTGGAGCGTACGTTTATAAAATTAGAGCTCTATTTGAAAATGTAATCTTGCGTGGGAAGCGTATACACCTTTGATCTGTGCTTTCAAATTTGCGAACAGGATGAAATAAGCTAGAACATAAAAAATAATAATGAATCATTATTTGGCGCCGAGAATCATTGATTTGTGGGGTTTAACGTCCCAAAACCACCATATGATTATGAGAGACGCCGTAGTGGAGGGCTCCGGTAATTTCGACCACCTGGGGTTCTTTAACGTGCGCCCAAATCTGAGCACACGGGCCTACAACATTTCCGCCTCCATCGGAAATGCAGCCGCCGCAGCCGGGAATCGAGCCCGCAACCTGCGGGTCAGCAGCCGAGTACATTAGCCACTAGACCACCGCGGCGGGGCAGCCTCGAGAATCACGAAACTTGAAGGTACGCAGTTAGTATACCCTGCGAAAAAGAAGACACGTTTGGTCACGAATAAAGTAATAATAATAATAATAATAATAATAATAATAATAATAATAATAATAATAATAATAATAATAATAATAATAATAATAATAATAATAATAATAATAATAATAATAATAATAATAATGTGCACCATGTCATCTATAGCGCGTAGCGCAGTAGAGGGTTCACTCCCCCAGATATATATATATATATATATATATATATATATATATATATATATATATATATATATATATATATATATATTCCTTTTTAATAATACTTATAGATAATAATATTATATATAACTTTCTTCCTTGAGAATAGGAATAAGCATAGTAAGCTTTCTACGTTAAAAAAAAGCAGAGAAAAGAAGAAAAAGCAGCGTGCTGTAAAAATTATAACTAGTTGCTCTTTAACTCTTAAAACTTCGTTCTGGTCTTTCTCTACTTCTCGTTCGCAGCTCAGCACGGTCCTTCAATCGCAGGTTCGCGCCTGGCTCGGGCAACATAATAGCAACAATTGTCGGGGTTTATCGTGCCAAGACTAGCACATGATTATGACAGACACAACGCAATGGAGGGTTCCGGAAATTGAGATGACCTGTGGTTGGAATAACTCATTTCTAGCTAGTTGGTCGTTCGTAGCGAGGTTAAAACAGCGCGTACTGACGAGAACGGACAGACGCAAGGACAGACACAGCGCCAGTGTCTCTTTCTTTCCTTGTGCCAGCATGTCCGTTCTCGCCAATGCGTGCTGTTTTCGCATCGGTAAGCTCACCTGAGATTTTTTAACGTGCGCCTAAACTTCAGAACAAGGGCTTCGGACATTTTCGCCTCCATCAAAAATGCGGTGGCCGTGGCCGGAATTCGATCCCATCACTTTCGGGTCAGCAGTCAAGAGCCACTAGGACACAGTGGTAGGTATGGCTCAGGCAGATATCTACAATAATATTTGATGTTTGACGTTCGGAAACCACGACATGGTTACGAGGCGCGCCATAGTAAATGACACCAGATAATTTCGGCCACAGAGTGTTCTTCAACGCGCACTAACATCGCGAAACAGACAGGTCTCCAGTATTTCGCCCTAATATAAATGCTACCGCCGCCGCTGGCTTCGAACTCAATACCTTCGAGTCAGCAGTCGAGTACCCTGACCATGCACTGTACCACTGAGGCGGACGTTCGGGAATTCGCAAGCAGGAGAGCTGAAGACGAAACGCGCAGTGTCGTACACATCGGCCACCGAATGTATCGCGACGTTATAGGATGAGATGCAGTATGCACCTCGACATCTCCACAACGTGTTATGCTCGTCGTCTCTTTCGAGGAGGAGGAATAAACCTTATAAGAAACCAGCAGGTTTAGGTTGCTGGGCCTAGGCCTCCCATGAGGGGACGTCAAGGGCTTGCCTCGACGCCACCTCACGGGCGTGCTGGGTCGCCCAGGTTTGGTCGTCAAGAGCGGGGCTCCGCAGGGCCTCACGGAGCTTCGACGAAAAGGTCGCGGCGTTAGTGTGTCTGTACTGTGCCGGGCACTCCCACAGCATGTGTTTATAACGTTGTTCTATCATAAGGAAAACTGCCCGAAAATCGTGGATGAAGGAAAAAAAATAACAGCATAAGCGCACTTAACAACAGGATTTTTTTCTGGAAAACAAGAAAATACAGGAAAAAGAACTCAAAGACCACACGTGCGCGCTTAAACACCAGAAACATTCCACATTTCCGCATCAGGATAATCAATCTCTGATTGGTGGAATGCTACGGAGGGCTTGGCGACAGAACTATCTCCGGCCTTTAAAACAAAACAATCTTCAACAAGCTCACGAGTCTAACGTTCCTTGGGCCGCGCATTGGCTCGGAACCATGGAATCACTGCGCTTGCGCTGTTTTTTTCTCCATTCGTCCACGTTATTCGCACAGTTTCCCTGATAATGGAATACCGACTCGCCCAACAATCTGCCCAACAACAACAACAACGACTCGCCCAACAACTCGCCCAACAATCCGTTCTTCTAAATGACGTTATTCGTCGAGAATTCGTTCCGAACGACCCCACCGGACACGCAACAAACTCCAATACATGTTTCGGAGCGGGAGAGGATGTCTGGCGAAAATAGCCCCACCTGGCGCGCGTGAGGTGGCGGTAAATGCAGCGCGACGACAATGCCTCCCTTCACGGGGCACTTCCGTTCAGCTTCCTCGAGCTTCTCTTCAGGAACGGCGTTTTTTTCTCTTCCGCATTCACCTCGTAGTACTCGTGGTCAGGTTTGGCTCCGTTCCCGGTTGACACTTTCACGTGACTTTCTTTACGCGAAGTTTGAAATCGCACATGAGAGCTCGATTCATTCAAACAGGACGCGTATAGAGACGCCGAGAGTGCAGTATCGTTGTGCAACAGGACTATTTGCATGGAAGGTGACCGTATATTTGAATGCACGTAACTTACTTTTTGTTTCGTAACAAAGTTATCCACAAAACGTATTGTAGCAAAACAGCCATTTGGGCTACAGTTGGTAATGCTTCATTGCGAATGCAAAAGGGCAAAAGAGTGGGGCGCACTAGGTAACGTCGACTGGCGAAGAAAAGGGTGCCTCTGTTGTCCTTCTCCTCTCCAGCCCCTGTAGTGTACTGTGCCCCACTTTTTGTATTCGCGAAACATCTTCAATACCATGTTTCCCCGCAAAAGTGGTATTACGATCGGTTTTGTACTGCTTTAATGACGCATTTTATTTACTTATTGTACATACGAAGGTACACTGAGTACCATAGGCGTGCGCACAGGGGTGGAAAAAGGCAGGGGCTCCCCCCTCCCCCTCTACCCTATTTATTACGACGCTTATGGAGTTGAATGTGGGCTGCGTTCAGTTGGATGCCTGTGTGAAGGAGAAAGAAAGAATTCAAGGAGAGTCAGTGTGTGCAAGCACGCAGACAATGTTTCCAATCGCGTGCTAACTTGTATAGCCTATAGGTGCTTTCAGAAAACAACCACGCAATTTGATGGCCTTTTGTCCGATAGATTTTTTTTTCGGTCTTTGCTTTTGAGAACTGTCTAACCTTTTGCATAATAGGCTTGTTTACGCGAGCCAGGCAAGCAGAACTGGGAGCAGGGCCGCTTGCCGGAAGGATGCTTGTACGGATATGTGTTGTGAATTCGAGAAGGGTCTGTTGTTCAACGACTTCACTATAGTGTGTATGCGTGCTTAGTCTTGTGGCTGTAAGAGCTTCGCATAGTGACAGTGCGAACTCGGCGACTCACCGTGTGTACGTACAGCCTGACAACTGAACCGTGAACGCGCTCTTCGAGCTCGGCGCTTCGTCAGACACGCGTGCCTGAACTGCCAGCGCGTCCTGTTTGGTGGTTTTCAAGGGCGCTCGGGTGTGACGGCATCGCATCATTTCGCTTAGAACACGCTCAGCGTGTGTATTAACCGCGCAGTCGGCGGCAGAAGTTTAGAGACCACAAGTCCTTAGGAAACTTTGAACTTCTCAGGAATTTGTGACTGTATACTCGCTGGGACTGCACAGCACATGTTGTAAGCCCGTATTTAGAAGTGGCCGAAATTTTAAATTCAATGTTGCCCGCCGAAGCATTAAGGATGCTGAGCTTTTCCGCGTGTTTCATGGTTTCTAAACATTTGACGTTGACTGTAGATATGTGGAAAGCTCAGTGCAGTGCGCTGTTAAAAGTATACAAGGCATCGTCGAACGCAGATTTTTGTCAAGCGATGCATTTGCCGGCTTCGAAGGAGATTGCTTGTGGTCTGATGGTGCTCGCTCAGTTCTACATCGCCTATACTCAGTTTTGCATTAAAAGCAGTAACATTCACGGAAGCCAACAACAGGGGGTGCTCTGGTGACGTCAGCCTGTGACACGATTCGCAGCTTTCGCTGCGCTTTTGGAGATGAACGCGTCTTACACTGCGCTATAGCTGTCCTGGAAGGTGACAGTGTCTCACGCACCGTGACAGTAATCGCAGTGCTGGAACACAAGACGCTTCGCCTTGGAAGAAGTGCTGTGATGGCTCATTCGTTTGCGTGTCTCGCTCAGTGCCAATATTTGTTTGTCATCCTGCATAAGCGAATTTTTTTTTATTTGTATAACACTTTTTCAGCGGGTGAGCGCATGTTTTCAGAGAGTTGAGAGTCAGCGCTTCTTTGTGTCTCTTCTCTTCGTGCCGTGAGTTTGTGCGCTGGTACTGTCCATAACAAACTTTCAGCATTCCTGGGCGCTGTGAAATCAGCTGTGAAGCATGCGAGCTGCAAGAACTTTTTACATAAGAATGGTGTTGATGAAAATCATCACAACAACATCGCGTCGAGAAGTAACTGAAAGTATAGCGGTATTTCTTTTTTGTGCGAAAAGTTTTATAAAATATACATTTCATGACAAACAACACTGTGTCGCCTTTCCACATGAATTTCTGAATGCAGAAATCACCGGCCTAGCACTCGGCAGTGCCAATGTAGCTAATATTAAAGAAATCGTTCTTCACCCTTCACATTATTCCTTTCAAAGAACGCGTTGTAACTGTAAAATCGAGTTTGCAACGGAAAGCGTATTATCAACCAATATTGAAATAATAGTGCGACTTTTCATTTAACTGCACTTCCATTTTGTGACACAATCTGAATTCAGCTTCAAATCAGTAGCCTAGCAAGAAATATTTTTTCGGAAACTGGGGAGGAGGAGGTGGGGGTGGAGTTCAACCATGTTTTATGTACGTTCTGGCGTAGGTTTGTATGTGTACATGGATATATACACACGCAAAATTGAAGTTTGAGGTGGAAGCCGGGGGTTAGAGCTCCACTGCTCCCCCATTTTTTCTAGCCACGCAACTGCCTCCATTTGAGAGCTTGAGCACCTCCCGAGCAGTTGATTGTATCTCGATCGGAACGCCGGTTCATTTATGAGCAAACCTAAAATCGTGAGGCCGTCTCGGGGTTTCTGCTAAGCAGGTATGAGCCCACTGTCGCTCAGGCTCAAGTTAAAGAACCCCTGGGAGTTAAAGTTAACTAATTGTACTTCGCCGGGGCATCCTTCCTAACCTGGAGTGCTTTCTCGGTTAATGATGGCCGAGAAGAGCGTACAACTTGGCAAAAGCAAAAATGTCCGCATCGTGTCGTCTCTTCGCTAAGTTGAAATAAAGAGAACGCACACGGCAGAGGACCAGCAAAAGAACGACCAGTATTAGGAGGACACATAGAACAGTGTTTTTGTCTGTGTCCAATTCAGTGCTGCTGTCTGTACTCACTCTTCTTTTACTGTTCCTCTGTCTTGCGAGCTGTTTTTGTTTCATGTTGCACCAACTTGCCAAAACATCCACTTTGGCTTTGTAAGTTCAATTGTCGTGCCGTGTTCCACCATAACGAGCGTAAACAAACTGCTTCAACTTTATCGCAGGTTTGTTGGATGCTATAACTTCCAAGATTTAATTAGAAATATAGTATTGTATGCGTTAACAGTAACGTTTTTTTACAACGACTATCTCATACATGCAAGTACTTATTACGGGCGACACCTATCTGCAAGCTGCATGCAAGAATAATTATTCTCTACGTATACATGTGAGATCCCTTTACAGCTGTCTTCTCCGCATCAAGGGTGTTTGTGTGAAAAAGCCCGCTTCTCTATGCTTCTTTGTTTCAACAAGGACTACACGGAAAATGACAAGAGTCGCTGTGCTTAGTAAAGTTAACTGCATTAATATTTCCTTTCCTATATTCAATGAAGTGGTTAGTGTATAGAATAAATGTTTATTTAGGCTATTGACTCGTAAAAAAGTAATAAAAATGGTTGAACATGGAATTTTTTCTCAAGCTGGGACTAACGTACTCCATAACTCGGCTATTAAAAGCCACATTCTCATTATATAGAGGCCACAATAACAAATCTAAGGCAGTGAAGTATAATTTGCGTTACATAGCTCTCAAGCATACCTTAAGGATTTTGTAGACTTCAGCAGGACCGTTTTAAACATTGGTAAATCATGAACTTGATCCCTTAGAACACGCTGTTACGATTGTAACGTTTGGAATAGCCAGCGTACAGCATAGAAACAAGCCTATAGGTTGACCAACTTCCGGTACTGATTACGTATTTTGTCTTTTCGAATTATCGTGTGCCTAAGTGTGTCAGCGAGTGTAAACTATGTCCTTTCAACCGTGCGCCCGTCAGTGCGTCTCTCTCTCTTTCGATGTAGCAGTGCCAGTGGGAATAGGAGTGTTCTCTTTGCAAGCCTGGGCAAATCCGCAGTGGATACGCTTATGTTACAGAGGGAGAGAGAGAGAGGAGAGTCGGACATGTCGCGCGCGTACCAAGCAACGCAGAGAGCTGCAGTTACACATGTGGCAGCCTGTTTAGTGGTAACCCTATCCCGCAACCTATTAGGCATAACTCCTTCCGCCACAACAAGTCTACAGGGAAGCAATAAGATGCCAAAAGAACACGTCAATTCTGTGTGCCGCAGATTGGGTGGCCATAACTCCTCGGACATATGAAGCTGGATATTGCGACGTAGAAAAAAAAGCGAGATAGTGAGAAATTCGCAAATGGGAAATACTTTCTCAGTCGCGTCTTTAATGCTGCCCGTAAAAAGCAGAAAACAGTCGTATAGCTTGTTTCCTTCTTAAATAAACTCGGTATATACCTTCGGCGTCTTCATCTTTTTCCTAACGTTTCTTATCTCTCGAGCGAAGATTCAAGTAGCCCTGGCAGAAAGATGGCGGGAAAACGGACGATCGGTGTTTTTAATCTCGTAGCGCTGAGCCATCTTCGGATTAGCGTCAGTCTCGACGTATAAGCCCCGAAATAGTCGGCAACTATATATACGCTTTTTTTTTTTTCAGACATCTCAGCACCATGCGAAGCTTTAACGAGCTCCCGGAAGTGGAGACTCGTGAAAATAGGCTTACGGCCGCCCACCACCGTGCACTTTGTAAAGCAACCTTGATTTCGAGCGCTATCTTGTCTTTTTTTTTCTTTTCTTAGTTTAAGCGCGTAGAGACTAAAAACACACGACCACGCAAAGGTATACTTGCCGTGTATACTGTCGTAACGAGGAACTAAGCCGTGCACCGTGCAGTGCGTTCTCTCTCGCGTATATATATATATATATATATATATATATATATATATATATATATATATATATATATATATATATATATATATATATATATATATATATATATATATATATATATTGTGGGCATCTATTATGCGCTTCATCCTCATCTGAACAGCAGTCAATCATCATCATATGTTCTGGCGGACAATCATCATCTGCTTGGCACGAGCGCTTCTTTGTCGGGTCCGTTGCGCTTGTTCGTTCCCGAGTTCACGGCCAATAAACCTCGCTACAACCGAGTCGTCATACGTGGTGGAGGTGGATTGACGTTCCCAGTACCTCTACTTACAACGCCTACTCGCTGGAGCTCCGTTCAGGCCGCCGCTTGGACCCTCAGTCCGCCAACATGTCTCAGAGTGAGTGGGTGGATGCTCTTTCGGCTCCCGTCTCTGCGCCGCAAGCCGTCACTGCGCCGCAAGCCCCTCCTCTTTACATCGTAAACCACCAGCGTGACCCTCCGATCTTCGCTGGTCTCCGCGGCGAAGATGTGGAGGACTGGCTCGATAACTACGAGCGGGTAAGCGCAACTAATCACTGGGACGACTCTAACAAGCTCCGCCGAGTATCGCTTTATCTCACGGGCGTTGCCAAGACATGGTTCTTGAACCATGAGATCGACCTCACCGACTGGCCTGCCTTCAAGCAGCAGCTTCGCCAAGTATTCGGCACGCCAGCCGTTCGATCCGCTCTAGCGAGGAGGGCCCTAGATACTCGCCAACAACATCCCGGCGAGTCATACACATCTTATATCGAGGATGTCCTTGCGCTTTGCCGGCGCGTCAATTCTTCGATGTCCGAGTCGGACAAACTGCGCCACATCCTGAAGGGCATCGGAAGCATTGCCTACAATGCCCTTGTTGCCCAGAATCCTTCTACTGTCACGGACGTCGTCTCTACGTGTCAGCGTCTCGACGAACTTGATTCTGTTCGCCTTCAGTCGGGCAATAGTGAACACCGTACCGCAGACCGGGACCTGCGTGACATGATACGGGAGATCATACGAGAAGAACTTCAATCAATGGGCATCTCACAACCTTCTCCATCTGTCACACAGCCTTCAAGCATGGCCCTCCGTGACATCGTAAGGGAGGAACTAACATCATTCACCGGTCCAGCCTACGTCCAGCCACCTCCGTCTAGCCCTCCAACGTACGCGCAAGTTGCGGCCGCGCCTCCTCGCAAGGTTAACTCTACTTCACCGCTGCCATCGTTCACGCCGGTTGCTGCTGCACCACCGGTCCACTTCCAGCCAATCCCACCCGACCCTCCGTCAGTCCACTTGAGTGCGCTATCTCCCGGTGTGCCGAACGCCCTCTACTACCCGCCTTGGCGCCCGTCTCGCCCAACATGCTTTTACTGTGGATATCGTGGCCATATATCGCGCTTCTGCCGCCAGCAGGACGAGCGTCGCGGGTACGACATGCGCGAACGGGACTTTTCCAGAGGGGATTCTTACGCTCGGCGTTATTCATCTGGACAGCAGCGGTCTCCATCTCCGCCCGCGTCGACGGAGACGCGGAACACTTACCGTTCAAGCCGACGCCGATCACCTTCGCCCTTCCGTCGCTCCTCCTCTCCTCTTCGGCCAGCCTCGTTTACTACTGATAACCGGTCGGAAAACTAAATGATGCAGTTTTCGGAGGAGAAACTGCATGTAACAGTAGGACTCATATTCCTCCAGCACGCCCGTTCAACATGGTTTCTGTTACTGTGGAAGGAGTTCTCGTGGACGCTTTGGTGGACACCGGTGCTACAGTTTCTGTGATTAGGTATGATTTGTGCAAACGCCTGAAGAAAGTAATGACACCTTATAATGGACCCAATCTAGTCGAAGCCCAGGGGAACGCTATCCGCCCTTTTGCTCTTTGTACTGCTCGTGTGTTTATTGATGACATTTTGCATTACATCGAGTTCACTGTGCTTACCCGGTGCTCTCACCAGCTAATTCTAGGGTGGGACTTCCTATCTTCTTCTTCAGCCGCTATATGTTGTGGTGAACAGATTCTGCACCTAACTAATACGGACTCCATGTTCGACGAAGGCGTCTACAAGCCTCTACGCCTGTTCGCTCGCGAAGATCTCGAACTACCGCCACACCAAGAACGAATTGTGACCCTGGTCTCTAAGGACATCGACCACGGTGACGTCTTGGTGTCCCCTTCGTCGACTTGCGTCGCAAAAGGCATAGCCCTTGCATCAGGTGTCGTACGCTTTCACCATGGCTCCGTGCTCGTCATTGCTACGAATCAAACGCCAGAGAAGCTTTCACCATGGCTCCGTGCTCGTCATTGCTACGAATCAAACGCCAGAGAAAGTTCTCCTGCCAGAGGGCACTGCAGTAGCCTGTGTTGTGGATGCTGAGCCTGTCAGCGTCACGCCACTTAACCCTGCCTCTACCAACGACCGTTCTATGAGTAAGCCTGCCTCATCCTCTCCCTTCACAGCTCTTATCAGTGATGACTTAACAGCTATGCAGGCGCAGCAGTTGCTTGCGTTATTAACGAAACACGCTGATTCTTTCGACACCTGCTCCTCAACGTTGGGCCGAACTACCACTGCAGCGCATCGCATTCAGACGGAGGGAACATCTATTGTACATCGCCGCCCGTACCGCGTGTCTCTCGCTGAGCGAAAAATCATCGAGGAAAACGTCGCTGACATGCTCCAACGAGAAATAATTCGTCCATCAACTAGCCCTTGGTCATCCCCTGTTGTTTTGGTACGAAAAAAAGATGGCTCCGTGCGCTTTTGCGTTGATTACCGGGCACTTAACAACATCACACGCAAGGACGTATACCCCATGCCACGCATCGACGACGCCCTTGATTCACTGCAAGGCGCCGAATACTTTTCAAGTCTTGATTTGCGTTCGGGATATTGGCAAATTCCCATGCACGATGACGACAAAGAAAAAACGGCATTTGCAACCCCAGATGGCCTATACGAATTTAACGTGATGCCTTTCGGGCTCTGCAATGCGCCCGCGACGTTTGAACGCATGATCGACACCGTCCTGCGTGGTCTGAAATGGAAGACGTGTCTCTGCTACCTTGATGACATTATCATCTTTTCATCAACGTTTTCTCAGCACCTGAGCCGCTTGGATGACGTCCTAACATGCCTCGCCGGTGCGGGTCTGCAGCTCAACACTAAGAAGTGCCGTTTCGCCACCAAATCCATCAAGGTTCTCGGTCATGTCGTCAGCAAGGACGGTATTCGCCCTGACCCCGAAAAGATCGCTGCCGTCCTTCGATTTCCATGCCCCACAAGACTTAAGGATTTGCGAAGTTTTCTTGGCCTCGCATCATATTTTCGTCGCTTCATACGAAATTTCGCTTCAATAGCTGCGCCACTTCACAAACTACTTGCATCTAATGCGCCCTTTGTGTGGTCCGAGGAATGTCAGTCGGCGTTTCACCTATTGAAGAAAGCTTTGACGTCAGAGCCTGTACTCTGCCATTTTGATGACACCACCCCAACACTCCTGCATACCGACGCCAGCGGCTGCGGTATAGGTGCTGTTCTCCTCCAACGCGATAACTCTGGACGGGAAAGGGTCATCGCATATGCTAGCCGAGTGCTAACTTCTACCGAAAAAAACTATACCATCACTGAGCAGGAGTGCCTCGCTGTGGTTTGGTCCATACAAAAGTTCCGTCCTTATCTGTACGGCCGTCAATTCACCATCGTAACGGACCACCACGCCTTATGCTGGCTTTCTACAATGAAGAACTTGTCCGGACGCTTGGGTCGTTGGATTTTACGCCTACAGGAGTATCAGTTGGAGATTATTTATAAATCGGGCAAAAAAACATCAAGACGCCGACGCTCTTTCTCGTTGCCCACTACCTACAGCGTCGTTCGACACTCCAGCTGCCACCTCCAACGACACCAGTGCGGACGTGACTCCCACTTCTGTTGCCTTGCTCGCCTCGCTGTACCAACCGCCAATCGACGATGAACAACCCTTCAGTTCTCACCAGCAGGCTGACCCGTATTTTCGGCGCATTATAGACCACCTTTCAGGAGCTACGCGTCCGCCCAATGCACGCCTTCGTCGACAACTCGAACACTTCAAGTTTCAGGATGGTGTGCTGTATCGTCACATATATCATCCTGACGGCACACGCTGGGTACCTGTTCTGCCACGCGCTCTTCAACATCATGTACTTAACGCCTTTCATGACGATTTGACTGCTGGCCACCTAGGCTTTCACAAAACCTACGACCGCATTCGAAGCCGCTTTTATTGGCCTGGGATTTCTACCAGCGTAGCAAAGTACGTGGGTTCCTGCTCTCCATGCCAACTTCGCAAACTTCCGACAACTCCCCCAGCTGGTCAGTTACAGCCAATGACGTGCCCTACAACACCTTTCGAGGTCGTCGGTGTCGATCTTTATGGACCCCTTCCTGTTACTGGTGCTGGAAATAGATGGATAGTCACCGCCGTAGACCATATGACACGCTACGCCGAGACAACTTCAGTAGCTACTGGTTCAGCATCGGAAGTTGCTGACTTCGTCCTTCAGGCCATAATACTACGTCATGGTGCACCTCGTGTACTTCTGAGTGACCGTGGAAAGGTGTTCTTATCACAGCTTTTAGGTGAAGTTCTTCGCGTTTCTGGTACCACACACAAGATGGCGTCTAGCTACCATCCTCAAACAAATGGTCTGACCGAGAGATTTCATCGAACCCTTGCCGACATGATCGCCGTATACATTCAACCGGATCACAGAAACTGGGATAAACTTCTACCGTTCCTCACTTTCGCCTACAACACCGCTGTTCAGCGCACAACAGGCTACTCACCGTTTTATCTCGTTTACGGACGTTCACCTACTTTCTTTATCGATGTTTCCTTCTTCACCAGCAATGGCCCTACATCACCATCTTCTTGCGAAGAATATATTTCTCGCCTTGCCCAGTGCCGCCAGCGCGCTCGTATGAACACGGAAGCTACGCAACAAGCAAGGAAGGCCGTCTACGACACCTCTCATCGTGTGGTATCATTCCGACCGGGTGACGAGGTGCTGCTATTGACACCAATTCGCACACCTGGTCTCTGCGACAAGTTCCAGCCTCGATTCATCGGCCCATATGTTGTTTTAGAGCAGACTTCACCTGTCAACTATCGTGTGACGCCTCTTGTCGTGCCAACTGACCGCCGTTACCGCAGCACCGAAATTGTACACGTTTCCCGCATGAAGCTTTTCACACGACGTTCCTCGTCACCTTGACTACCCGCCCGTAGCGGCCAGGCTGGCCGCTTCCACCGGGGGGGAAATCAGTGTAGGCATCTATTATGCGCTTCATCCTCATCTGAACAGCAGTCAATCATCATCATATGTTCTGGCGGACAATCATCATCTGCTTGGCACGAGCGCTTCTTTGTCGGGTCCGTTGCGCTTGTTCGTTCCCGAGTTCACGGCCAATAAACCTCGCTACAACCGAGTCGTCATAATATATATATATATATATATATATATATATATATATATATATATATATATATAGATATATATATATATATATATATATATATATATATATATACTATATATATATATATATATATATATATATATATATATATATATATATATGCTCTTGTCTCATTAGCAGCCATCGGCATGTACATTTAGCACTATCTGACAGGAAAAGGTTGCTACGTTATACTCGCTGGGCGTAACCTCCTTAGTTTTAGAAAGGTTTTGCGAGCGTTGGGCCGCAGTACCATGAATACAGTAAACTAGTTTATACCATGAACTCGAGGTGGTTAAAAGTGGGAAGTAGACCCGAAGCGCAAGCCGCGAGAAAGTGTGCGTGTGCCACCTCTCGTTTAGTCTTCGGAATGTCCGCTGGATGGCGGTGCTTCTATGTAAGGAATATATAATGAAAAGATGCGAGATGGTGGTACTTGGAGTGTTTAATAGATGGACGAATGGACACACAGACAGATGCATGGATGGACGCATGAACGGACGCAAGGGCGGATGCATGGACGAACGCAGGGACGGACGCACGCACGGACGGGCGGATGGACGCATGGACGGTATCACAGACAGACGCATGGACGGACGGAAGCAAGAACGAATGGGCGGACGAATGCTTCGCCCCACTCTCCATCATTCACTCCGTGGATATGCTGCCAGTTTTTTTTTCATTTCCGCTCCACAAGGGCTAGGGCCATGAAGATGGTGGGGGCAAGAGGGGGAGGTGGAGATAGCTTGAACAAAATTTGAGCTAACGCTGCCATTTCAAAAAGGCATTTCCAATATTTCATATAGAGTTTTTTTTTTTTTCTAAATGGAATGCGGCACCAGGTTTCGAGTAGCATATCGATGCCGATCCACTCAATTACTAAAACGTGGGCGCCGATCCTACACTATACGTTTATTTGTGCGTGCGCGCGCGCGCGCGCGTGTGTGTGTGTGTGTGTGTGTGTGTGTGTGTGTGTGTGTGTGTGTGTGTGTGTGTGTGTGTGTGTTGACGTTTGTGGTATCTTGACTTGCTCCTTGTGGCCGTATTTACCCATGGCAGGCGAGGAAATGATGTGGGAATTGTTTAGTAATTTCACGCCGTGTGGGCGGTGGGCCGTTGGCAGCGAGCGAGAGGTCGGTGGGCCATGCGTTTAAAACTCCTGACCTAAAACATCACGTTTGGCATAAGGGCGATGCCAGAACCCCTAGCGAAATTTATCAACACACCGTAGTTCACGACCCACACCAGTGACACAAACACGTCTTCGTAGACAAACTTTCACTTTTTCCGAGAAGTGTTTCACGGCACAAAAATGCAAAAGCTGCATCCTTGTTTCCGCTGCTCGATGCGTGTGTCTGTGGAAACAGTCTGGTTTCATCTAATCCACCTGTGATCCGTCATCTGTGAGTGTCTGAGTGCCGTAAGTTATATAATAGATATTACCTGTGCTGTCCTGTTGTACATATCGTTAAATCGATTCCGGTTTCACGGATGCAGTTTTACTCACTTGAACTGCTGTGACCACTATCCACTAAAATTCTTTTTATGAAGGGTAGTGCGACGCCTTCGTTGACCATACTTTTCATTGCACCACCGCAATGCAGATAAAAGTGCATCTCGTGCAAAAAAAAGAATAAAAAAAGGCCCACGCGTGTTGTGTACAGTGCGCGGGAGAGACAAAGGCCCGGAAAAGGCACGAACTGAGCCTGCGACAAGAGTTATCCGTTCACCATGAATCGCGCTCCAGAACGTAAATGTATGCCGGTTTAAAATGCGAAGGCGTTCTCCCGGAGCACCAAGACAACGCTTCTCTTGTAAACTGATTCCCACAGCTCCTGCTGTTTACACACTCTTTCTTCTCTCTTTTTTTTTACTTTTTCGTTCTGAATTATGAATGTTTCTTTTGGGAGCTAACCGATTTTCCCACCAGTTATGCACATGTGAGAAATGCGGTCCCTAACCGGTGTGGAATATAAATCTTTTTGGTAGAAAGCAAGGAATAGATGTAGTTGCTCACGCATGGCGAGTTTAAAGTCATCTCGGGTATGAGACCCTTTCTTGCACTTAGCGTTCACTGCGAGCACTCTGATATACTGGTATTCGAACGATGATGACCCTATTTCAGGTGAAACCGAAAACTTCGATCATTGCATGATCACATACATTTGGATAGGTGCTTAGAATAGAAAAGAAACATAAATCAATCAGAATTTCTCTTGTGTATCTCGAGAAAAAGTGGCGTAAAAACATGCAATGATTTGATTGATATGTGGGGTTTAACGTCTAAAAACCACCATATGATTATGAGAGACGCCGTAGTGGACGGCTCCGGCAATATTTTACCGCGTTGGGTTCTTTAACGTGCACCCAAATCTACAACATTTCCGCCTCCATCAGAAATGCAGGCGTCGCAGCCGGGATTCGATCCCGTGACCTGCAGGTGAGCAGCCGAGTACCTTAGCCACTATAGATCACCGCGGCGGGGCGACATGCAGTGATGAAAAATAGCGATAAAAAAGAAACCTGCATTGCGGCTACATGATGCCTACACATCGTACTTGCTTTTTTTGCCTTTTTTAAATACAATATGCCTAAATATCTACACATATATAAACGCCCGTATGCGCCCGCCCGTGCACATACGTATAGATTCGACCGAGAATTTTCTTATTTATTCCTCGTGGAAACGGGAACGGACGACTCAAATACGTGTGTTCTTGCAGCAAACATGTCTTAAATTTATTTTTGCAGATTTTCTACACAATGCTGGTTGCAACAGGTGCATGTCATCTCAGCACTGCGCGGCACTCGACAGGTGAGAACGCATTGGTTTTTTCGCGCGTACGTGCTGCACGATTTTGAAGTCACTCGATGTGGTATATGACTTTGCAGACATTTGTGATTTACTTGGTGACGTTTCTGCGTCTGTGCTGGAAAGTGACAAAGATAAGCAACTTGTGCCGAGCTAGCTATAACAGCGTGTAAATGTATATACAGTTACGGATACGTAGCGCCCCTTCGCACCGCATACCACCGTGGCTGTGCGTCATAATGAACATGAAATATTTTCCACTGCGAACTATTGGCGGCAGCGGTTTTCGTGTATACACTGTTGCTGCTGCGTTTATCGTTCTTTGTTTTTCAGGTGGTTATATACTTTAGTATCGTAAACAATACTTGTCCCGCACTTAGAAGTGTGGTAGCTTGGGCTAGTTGGTATGGCATGACGATAGTTGTAGCGCGAGAACAAAACGACGACACAGAGACAAGAAGGACAAGTGTCCTTCTTGTCTCTGTGTCGTCGTTTTGTTCTCGCGCTATAACTATCGTCATCGTTGTCCCGTACGTTTCATAATACATGTAGTGTATAAATATTGCACATGCTCGGTGACATTTGAATAGAACACACTAGTTATGGTTCAAGTGCTCTAGTGGCAGCTGATTATTATCATAAATTTAGACAACAATTATTTCATTCATCGACATTTTCAAGGCTCGTCGTATAAGACACCCTAACCTTCCTGCCTTTGCGCCGTCTCATGTTTCCTTCCTCTATTCACTGTGAAGAAACTTAACAAATGTTTGCTCCACAATATAGCTCAGATACTAACGAGGCATTTCTTTAGAACGCCAAGTCATCCGTATTTCCGAGAAAGATGTTGGAGTCGATGCCATGAAGGGCACATACTCCATAATGCCATTGCAGTATTTCTGTTATTTTCTCAGCACCTGGTTAACCTCCCTGCCTTCCTTTTGTCTTGTTTCTTTCTCTCTCTCTCTCTCTCTGTTATTTTCTCTGCGCTCCTTGCGCGAAATTTGATTATTTAATGTTGTTGGATTACATGAACATCGTAACATCGCCTCGTGCAGTAATAAGCACCTCAGCACGCCCCCCCCCCCTCTAAATCTCTTCACTTTTGAAACCTCGAATGTCTATTTGAAGTTCCAGACAGACTTTCCATTCGGAAATGACGACATACTATTAACGATGCGAATAACTTTTTCAATCATATCGTGCTACAATTTCTTTATTGGGGTACTAAATGTGTATTTTATGAGTTGCACTCAGAGCTTCACTCGTCGTAATTGTTAATGGAGAGGTCTCTTTTTTTACTAATATACCTCTCCTTTGCTTTGTTTTTTTTCTTTCTGAACGAAATAGCTCAAAATCCACTTTGTTCTAAGATCAATGTAGACGCAATTGTTGTACCGCTTTCTTTTGAGCGCACATAAATTATTACAAGGTCACGAAGTTCCCCTTTCCTGCTGTCCCGGCAATCCTATCTGAACAGGGATTCCGCTTGCGTATATATGCAAGCACACAAACTCACGCACGAACATAAAGAAAGTAGGGTTGACCCCCCCCCCCCCCTCCTCCGAGGAAAGCTTTTGGCTACTCCCCTGTTTCGAAATAAGACACCATTGAGGCGATCACAGATTCACAGAATAGATTCCCCTAGGGGCCTGAGGGCTCCGTGGGGCGGAAACACCCTCTTTTGTCTCTCACCCATCTTTCTATCTCACCTCTTGCCACTATCGCCTGTCTTTCTCTCCTATCCCTTCGACTCCTTCTCCCTAAACACACACACACACACACACACACACACACACACACACACACACACACACACACACACACACACACACACACACACACACACACACACACACACACACACACACACACACACACACACACGCACACGCACACACACACGCACGCACGCACGCCCTATTTCCATTATTGGTAACGCATAAGACATCGTGCTGTGTGCTACGCTGAAACCACCTGTGCGTTCAGGAATGTTTTCTGGTGGACCACTCACTTAATCATCATTTGAGGCTCCTACAGCAGTTTAAAACAGTGTAGTTGGGGTGACCGCATCTTGTTCGTGAAACTTTTGCACTCGCATTATTTGTTCTATGCTGAAGCTGCCGATCCTTAGCCATGCCCCCTCCCCCCTCACTATCTATCTCTTTCAAATTTCTTGTTTACTTAATTCTTTGCAGTCAGTTTTATGCTGATCGTCTTGCTGCTCATTCTGTCCGGTTTTTGCATCGTATTCTCCGTGGTTCTACTCCTGGGCCTCTTTTTCGTAAGTTGACTTCTTTGATTGAAGCAAATTTTTTATCCTAATGTCAGAACCTCTGTCGTAGAAACCACATAAGTGATCGAGCACTATCTTTGATTTGCGCTTGCTTTATTAACACTAAGATGCTCGCACGCCATTCGCTTTCTCAAAGACTTTTTAGTGACGATAACAGAAAGTTGACCTATTTGGGTAAATAGAATGGCCGAAGATGCGTTAACATCGCCGAAGTAACCTTACGACACCTAGATTAGCGGGACAGAGCAGTGTATAGGCAATAGTACCACATACGCTGGCCGATGTATGTGGTTCTATGGCAGCTGTCGTAATAAAACGATTCTTAGTAAATCACGTCACGTGTGTTTCTTTAACGACGACTTAAGTTTAGTGCAGTTATTGTCTTTCGTTCCCATCAAAATGCAACCGTAATTATTCGCACCTGTGACCGTATCAAAGCTGGTGGCCACGTTCTGTTAGCGTTTGGTGTGAGGACATCGGTTCAAGAATCGTTTGAGCATTGAGATTCCTTATTTCTTTTTTATTGTTTCTTTCTTTCCTTCTTTCTTTCTTTCTTTCTTTCTTTTTGAATCCCCATGCGGAAAAAAGAAAAACGAATGTTGAAAAATCTGCTTCGGGATTGGTGACATTCATCACACTCAGTTCTCAAAAACGTGCACACACTCCGTAAACAATTATCGCGAACTACAACCATGACCACCTATATTTCTGTGGGAGCATATCGATTGTACGTATATCCCTTTGGAAACCCCCTTCCCCCATCTCCTCTTCTCAGTCACATTCGCTATAGTAAACATGACGAGCCCAACATCTTCGCTCGTCGCAGGACCATCGCCTGCTGTTGCTTCCGTGGCTTGCCTTCGTGTCCACGACGACAGTGATGGACGTGGCTCTTTCGTTCTACTTCATCTCGGAACTGGTGAGCACTGGTCTCGTATGGGCCCTTCACTCTCTGGTCGCGTTCTGCGCAGCTGGCAGCCGTTCGGACGGTGGCGACCCTTATGGTTTGTTCATACTAAAGGGGCGCAATAAAGTGGTTTAGATCAATAAATTGTACTCTGAGAACACTAACATTGTTAATTTATCCAACATAGGTGGTGTATCGGTAGTGAATAAGATTAAAGTCACATCTTTAAATTTCGCACCGAAGTCTAAGCGTGACGTGACGTGACGGTTTGGATTTTAAAATGCATTTTTTCCTATTCTGGCGAAATCGGCTCTACGAAGTTTCCATAAACTTGGTGGGTTAAACCTGTGGCTCCCGCAAAGTACAATATACTTTATTTTCACTGATTAAGAGCTACGTATCACCTGGCAGACGCTGTTAAAATCTGTGATGTCACAACGTTTGGTGCGGGCATTTCAAGATGACATCGCCGCCTGTATTTTCCTTTTTCGCGTTTTCGCGCTTACCAAACGTCTTCGTGTTGCAATCGTGATTATTTTGGAATTATGAAAGAATAATTTACTAATATGAGAAAAATTGTTTTTTTTAACGGATGCAGGATTCTGTTGGGCATGATTCCTTGCACAACACACTCACTTCTAACAAATGTTGAAGGCCTCTAAGTTTTCTAACGGTCTTATTCTTTTTGTTAAAATTTCTACGCAACGTTCTTGTTAAGTTGTACTTCACAGCCCTAGCGCGATTCTTTCAATTAGCCTTTAATTAGACTCATTTTTGTTATTTTACAGAAAATTGACGCCTTTGTGATCACCATGTACATTGTCGACTACACCTTGTGCTCAACAAATGTAAGTATTATTCTTGGTCTCGCTGTGTAATCAAGCGTGCACCATACTTCACAACGACAATATAAAGCTGCCAGAGAGCATGCCAGCAGCTTTCATTTTTTTTTCATAACCCTGTACCTGGTGCTGTGAGATCAAGAAGCGTCCGACTATTTTTCATTTGTTCGTCAATGTGTAATGGTACGGAGACAATTTTCTCCTACGGCTTCGTAATGATGTCGTGGTTTAGGCACGTAAATATCCTCTAACCCAATAAAAATTTGAAGCCTACATATTCTAGTAACATGGTTGCTTCAACTCCATTTTTTTTTATCGCATTAGATTGAAATAAGCTCTATTCCTCTCTATTTTTTTTTTGTACGATGTGGGCGGGCATCTAATCTGCTTCGAAGCATGCGCCTGATGTCGCAAATGAAAGCTTTACTAATGCATAATTGACTGAGTCATTTTTTATCTCTTGTATAGTTATCTTGGTATGAGAAACAACTCGCAAGAAAAAGTGATTAGGTAACGATCTACTTCTGTTGCAGTATTGCAGCAGCTGTGCTTGAATCGTGAGTGTTTATTCCTGCAAGTCTATTCTTCGGGATACATTTTTCGTACACTCTTTTAAAAATGCGGTAGTAGTGTTAGCTGTCAGAAATTAGTTTTTTTTTCTTTTTTTCAGCCACCCGAGTAGTTTGTCACTGGCTCTAAAGCTCTCAATGGTAGGCGATTTTGTTCAAAACTTGAGGTGACGCGTTGGAAGCGTCTCACGCTGATTTTTTTTTTTTTAACGACGATATCGTATCTGAATGCCCATAAGCAGCAGTCGCATGTTTTTCGTGTTACACTAACACTCTCCATGGAATGTTGTGTAAAAAGATGCGAATTTCTTTGGAAACCCAATTTCCCGCATGTCTTCACGGCACAATCACCTTTCCGCGGAGGTTCCATTTTAATATATAATAATTTCTTTTTGTTGGAGTTTCACGTTAACACCAAGGAAAATATATTGTGAGGAACCGGTTTATTCAGCCAGGCTCGAGCTCAATCACACTGGTGATGGTATTTACAGATGATGAAAATGTACAGGTGATGATGATATCTAAAGAGAATGAAGAGTCATTCGCTTGTCGCGCTCACAATATCATTAATAAAATTCTTGTCTACGTGTTTGCTTTTGTGCTTACGCATACGTATGAATAAAAGAAGGGTTGCAATGCACTTCACGAACAAAAGAAAGAAAACCGATACTCTGCAGAACTTAGGGGCCTCTTTCGTTGTTTTCCCCCCTGTTTTCGTTGTTGGCGATTTACGAACTGTGTATTGCATAGTGTGGTATGAAATTCCCCGCAGCCGCGATTTAAAATCATGCCCCCGCGGGTGAATTATAGCCGATGACGTAGGCGACGCCTGGGTGGGTTTGTACTATATACACACACGAAGAAACATCTCGCGTTAATTTAAGTGGCCTTATACAAAGGTGACGTTTTTCATCCGGGTCGTTCCGCCCTGCTGCCATGTCTTTTTCATTAGCTGCGAATCCCTTCAGAGAAAGCATGGTGCGGTCTTGCCCGGACAGGAAAGGTTTGCGTGTGCAATATAAAGCGGCCGTGGAGCCATAAAAACGCGCTTCCCTTTCTTCGTTTCTTGTTTTCTTATAGGTCTATATACTTAACGGGCTCAGCCTCGAGACATTTTTTCCGGTGGTGCTGGAAGCGGGGCTGTGAATGCTCAGTTCTAACGCGAGGAGCGTATATACGGCCAAATTACCACGTTTTTTTTTTTTCCAGTCATGGTCCAGACTCTGCGTGGTGGGAGCTGGAGCCGAAAGTAGGCCCTGAGGCCAGCTTCGAATTAAAAGACGCTTATATTGCCCAGACTACAACAACGCCTCGTCGCCAACAACCCGTGCATGAACTGAGCTTAGGACTCGTTGCTATCGCGTGAGGCCTGCGTCATGTTTGTGCCACTACATTAATTTGGTTTTCTTTTTTTGCCCCCAAGCCCCATGTGGGAAGTAGGGGATGTAGGCCCAGTTTAGAATAATATAAAATACAACACAAATAAATAAAAGAAAGTGAGATTTAATTGACGGCACCTCATACTGTGCTTCAAATGTCTTGCAGTCGGCTTCGCTCTAGTTCCAACTCAAGTTATTGCAAGTGTTTTCTTATAGTGTTTAGCCACTATTTAAGCTGTCTCAAGTACAACTGTATTGATAACTAACTAACTAACTAACTAACTAACTAACTAACTAACTAACTAACTAACTAACTAACTAACTAACTAACTAACTAACTAACTAACTAACTAACTAACTAATAGTGTCCATGAGTAGACACCTATCATGATTTGTGTGGCATGTTTGCCGTATGCTATTTAGTGTAGAAGTGTCCCTGTATTTTTGCAGGTCTACTGCATATTGTGCGTGGTGTCCCAATACCAGCAGTACACACTTAGAGACCACGCCTCGGAGCAGAGAGGTCGGCGGGAATCGGTGAGTTGTGTACGTTTTCGATGGTATTGCCTATCGACCAATAGCACTGTACACTCTCGATGTGCGTTCGAAGCTGTTGGTGGCTTTCAGGGGAAACGGCAGAAGCTTTAGCACTGCGCCATTTTGCACACTTCGATATTCGAGCACCTCATTGCGATGTTTCATGTCTGTACAAAGGATGAAGTTGGTGTGGAGTAAAAGCCAGTCGAGAAATCGAGCGCGCAAACTTTCGGAGATTTATGATGGCGTGTCCTGTTATGTGCGGTGTGTGAAAAGCTTCAGCCACTGTGTACACCACGCAATAATTTGCCTGAATGGTATCTACTACCCCGTTAGCAAGAGGAGGGCGCCGATTGCGATTTTGTGAAAGTACCGTGAATTCTCAGGCGTTATTGAAGACACACAGATTCACAGCATTGTGCGCAATATCAGCAAGCACCGTGGAATTCCTCGCGCTCAGTGTCTTTGGAAAAGACTATAGTGTAAATTGTGCGCGATGCTTCTGATGTAAATTTTTGAGGAATAACAGTTTTGTTATGCGCACAAACTCAGTAGGTCGATGCGCCCGCGCATAAATTGTTGTGAATTCCTTGGGCTCAGAACACTGCTGAAGTTGAACTTCTGAAACAGCAGAACGTCTCCAGCCGAAATAAAGGACGAAGAACGGGTAAGGCCACGTGCACTGCGTCTTATCATTGTGCTGTATGGCCGGAACGCATACAAATATTAGACTAATTATCATACTCTGTCCCTAATTAGCATTCTTCATAGTTGGAATGCACAGAAAGATGAGGCCCATTCACGTACTTTGTCCCTAACTGATATGTTGTATGGCTGAGTCACCATTAAGCATCATTAGCCGAGTTCCTACTTGTAATATTTATGATGAACCGTTGAATATTAGTGACAGGTGTGTTTGAGGCATGCACTCACATTTTTATAGACTATGTTATATTTTTAATTTTTGGGTCAGTGCAACTTATTCCAACTTTTTTTTTCTGCCACACAGAACTTCGCTACGCGGGCGCAATGAATTTTCGAGAGTTTCATGTCTTCGAATTGGATTAAGCACAATGAAGTCGCGATATTGATGACTTGTCGTACACGGCGCAACATATTCGCAGCTGGCCATGGCGACGACACGGAACGGAGGAGACGGCGGAGGGGGCCAAAGCGGAGATCGGTCGGCTCTGGTCCGCATCGGATCGTGGTACATGCGGTGGCTGTCCCGCAAGACAGCTCTCCCGCGCAGCGAAGACACCGTATTGCCGTGCCCCGTCGTCGTACCACCAGACACCACCTATTCAGCCGAAGAAGGTGTGACGGCAAGGGCAGCTGCTGCCGCAGGTATACGCCGGTTGCTGCCCCGTTTACCTCTGACGCGCAGCCACACAAGTCGTTAGGGAGTTTTAGAATGCTGTTTGCAAGCACTGCAGCCGTTGCGGGCGTTGCGGGCGTTGCAGGCATTACAGACGTTGCTGGCGTTGCGGGTTGCGGGCGTAGCGGGCGCCATATGAGCTTTAGAATAGCGTTCGCCCTGCTGCGAACCGCAACGCACGATCGCAGCGACACCGTAGCCTCGAAACCAGCGCTTGCGGGCCACATGCGGGCCGCGATCAACGCACGCAATTTCGGATTTTCTGCGTGCGGTCGGCGCACGCGAACGCCGACTCGCTTTACTACGCATGCGCAGTGGCAGCGACCGCACCGCAAGGGCTCGCGGTGCGCTATTCTAAAGCTCCCTATTGCTCGCACCACGCAGGCGTGTTGCCCCAAACGTAACTTTTCTCTCACAACTAGGGAAATACTCACGTGGTGCCTCATGCATTTTCGTTTCTTCTCAGTCGATTTTTACTGGTCCCCTCCTCCCCAACTGGATGCTTCCTGCTCCCAACGTGTTTGTGCACTGCCTCCGAGATTGGAGGCGCCGGCAGCTTAATTTATGCGCCTTTCGCGTGGTCTTGAAATACCTCCGAGATCGGACCACCTTTGTCTCGACTCGATTGTGACGTAATGTGATGACGTTATGGTGGCGTCACAACAATTAGTGTTCTAGAACGCCGTGATGACGTCACGTGGTGGCGTCATCATGCGATGATGATATGTCACATCACTCGTACTGACGACGACAGCCACTTTACGCGTTTGGCGAGGCATAAAGCCTTCGCCTCGATAATGCTTACAAAGATATCCAACGTGCGCGTTTCCATAGCCTGAACAGTGCAGTAGACGAATTTCCGCTAGCCGTCATACGCGGTCGCCGTCGCCGAAAACAGATCACAAGTCGGAGTGAGCGATGACACTGTATTCGTACTAGCGTATGTGTCTGGTGTGATAGCCGCGTAATTTCGTATCGCCGAATGCCCAGAAGTGGCATTTGCGATCATTATTTCGCATAAGTGATGTTGCGCGATTAAATCATTGCTTTCTTTGTAGCCACCGGGTATAGAAGTTGACGTGCGCAAAATGCGCAACGAAAGCGCGTAGTTTAAAATGTATCCGCAAGACGTGATGACATTGTCCCTATATAAGCTGCGTTTGCACACTTTTCGCAAGACATTTACGTGTGAAGAGCTAGTTACACACGCAAGACTTCCTGCATTCAGAAAGGCGGCTTAAATAAAGTACGACTTGTTTTAATTATGTGACGTACGCGTAATGCCTCTCGCGAAAGCATTTAAGGAGGTGATTTTGGCCACGTGAATGTCATGCGTTACTTTTATCAGGCCTCACCAAGTAATGTCGCGCTTTCAATTTAAGGGGCATTTTATTGCGATAGCGATTATATGATCACTATCGGCTGTATTATGCCGCCGGCGTCAGCTTCGACGTTGGTGACCGCCGTCATTCACCGTATATGCATACGTATCCATATTGTGGGCGTTTGTTACTTACATCGTTCTCATCCCTGCATGATCGTGATCACCATCATTCGCTTGTCCCTTTGTCCTCATGGCCACTCTGTGTCATCATCGTCGTGATCGTCTGTATACTGGCTCTGCCTGTTCGTTTTACGAAGTCTTTCCTCAAATAAACGCTGTCGCAACCAAGACTACCAAGACTTCATAATATATACTAAAACGCAAGAAAGAAAAATAATCCAGAAAAGACTCCGGCGCGTGGAATCGTACGTCCAACCTCCTTTTGCTTGTGAGTGCGTTACGTTAGCCACTTAGCCACGAAGAACGACCTCTTTGAACGCTGAAACGGCTGTTCATGAGCGCGCGTCGCCAGATCGTCACGACGCTGCGACGCGCGCTCATGCGTTCATATCCCATGCTTACTTTGCCCCGCGGAGGAATGGGGAACATGCTCACGCGTGCGCGCTTACCTCGTGGTGTGGAGAATCGTACGCCTTGGGCTTTCAGCGGAACGATTCTGTTATAGTTACCGGGCGCACAAAGGTCACTGCACTCGCTGCACAGTCTCTGTTTCCAGACACAGCGAAGTAACAACTGATACACTTATTCGCGTTCATCTGGACCTGTGAGTACGTTCCGTGCGTCATTTGTGCTTGAGAAACGCGGGGCACGTTTTCGATCTGCTTGTCATTCTTTGCATGGCATTTCAGGTTGTTGCTATCGCATTCATTATTTCCTCCTTGCGGCTATGTTGTGACTTCTTTTAATACGGTTTTGAGAACTCCTATACGGTATGCGTCCGCTTATAAATATTTTGGGCGAAATATTTCCTCGTACCAGAACATGTACGCTACCCTCAGTAATTATGCTAAATCCCAAAGCACGTTTTTATCCCCAGTGGTTTTCGTAGATGCACGTACTGCGTCAAATTCTTACGTCAGCACTCGATAGCTGTGATGCAAATCGTGGGGAATCTTTCCTTATAAAAGCGTGCTTCTGTAAAATTCAGCTCAACTTCTATATTCGGGTTCAAGGAAGCCGTCAAGGATTCAGCCGAAAGTTCTGCCGTATGTTCATAAGCTATCTTACTGATGTAACAAATTAGGGGGCAGGCAGAAAAGATGGCGCTGGTTTTTACATGGCACTAGAGTTACTGTATATGCTACATTTACAAAGCCTATACAGTAACTCTTGAGCTGTGTAAAAACCAGCACTGTCAGGTGCCGTGTAGAGTTACTTTATGGGTATCATATACAGTAACTCTACACGGCATCTGAGAGCGCTGGTTTAAATGACACTGAAGGTATTGTATATGCTACCTAAAGGTACACGACACCTAAGAAAAGTGTAAAATAATTCTTCTCGCATGCATAAAAAATGTGGTTGTGTGAAGCAGCATGAAAGAGATTTAATTAATTATTACCGGGGAAATCAACTCTCGGTATCTTTACTAGGTGCTTTTTTTTATTAGGTAGTGGAGTGGCATGACCTCGAAGCCCCCACGCGAGAGGCCTAAGACCTAGTCTGCGAAAGCTCTGCAGGATTATTAGTAATATTGTTACTAACCCAGCCTATGTAGTGTAAAACATCTCGGTCGTTATTATCCCTTTTTGTTGTCGTTGTAAGTGGCTTTGACAATGTTGATCGCTCATGCGCCGTCTAATGTGTAAATGAGGGTGTTCGTACAATGAATGAACAGTTGTTGGTGAACGCTTTGAGCATTTTGATGCTAGTGTGTACGGGTTGTTAGTGTATGCAAATGTCTCTTCTTTCTTTTTTCCTTTTTTCCGTGAGACTCTTTAGCTCTTGCTTCTGTGCATGCATAGTCTTTGTGTGGAGAAGCTACCTTTCATGCGAAGTTGGGGAAAAGATCGTTTTACCTTTTAGTTCTTACAGCGAAGCCTAGTAAACGCATATGCAAGTTACGAGAACAGGAATCAAATTTCGATGATGCAAGAAATGCTTATTTATTACATAAATACGTCTTCTTCTTTCGAAGGTTGGGGAGGGGTTAGACCATGTCTCAGTAATACAGGTGGTCGCCACGCAGAGAAAGATCAGTCGCACTCTTGTTATATAGGCGGGCGTCTTTATGGGCGTCACCGTATAATTCTCGACGAGTAAGAAAAAAAAAGGTCATCACAGGCCACCTGCAATGACAGTCAAAGCCACTGCTTTCACAAGGGTGACAGTCTACGCAAGGCGAAAGAAAGACTGAATGGGTGGACAGAGTAATGACTTCTGAGTGGCGAAATGTACGTAAACCAGCGAGACTTAAACGTCGTTCCAACTGATGTGCTTCCTCTACTCCAATGTAGATTTTGCTTTAATGAAACATGAATGAGAGCCAGCATACACCGTTTAACAAAGTTCATTGCTGGGCATGTTGATTCGTAAGTTTAAAAAATACCCGATCACGCAGATTCGACAAAAAGCGGAGATGGAACGCTGATGCGCAGGACAAGCGCTTGTCCCACAACTGAGTGTTCTTTCTTTGTTCCGTGTCGATTTCAGGCTCTCCAGTGCTTAAAATACCCACTTTATTTTACCCTTTAGCAACTTTTGTGTTCCTGCCCAGGGGTATCCTGTAGCAGTAGCTTGAGGCATGCAGTAGCCAGTTATAATTATTTTTTATGCTCCTCTAGCTACGTACGACGACAGTATTTATTGTTAAAGGCTTGCGTACATTTCTGGTCTGCATTGTTGTTTAGGCGCAGTCCCTGCTGCAGTAACTCGAAATAAGAGATCACACCTCCAAATGCCTGAGTCTCCCTCGGACATTGGTCGATGTGCCGATGAGTCATCCACGGGCCGGCAAGTCTGCACGGAAGAGACGTCCACAGAGCCCTGCATCGTACAAGGTGGAGCACGACCTTCAGGTTGCGAAGCGGTGAGTTAAATGCTAGTAAATGCTAACGACTCGTGTTACGTGATGCGTAGGCAAGTTCGCTTCTTTTCCATTTCATTCGCTAGTGTGCTCATATTCACCGATCATTTCTTCATGTTGAAGATGACGACAAAACTATGGTTGTAGCATGTCGATGGTGGTAATGGTTTTGTTGATTGCTCTGTTCACTGCAGCATTGTGACTGTCTCCACACACAGAACACTGTCATTGTGTCGCAGCACGTGCGTATTGTTGGATAACACCAAGATGTGCTGACAGACAGAAAAAGGCAAGTGCCGACATGTGCAAAAGCAACAAATGTTGCCTTTGCAGCACATCTCGGCAAGGTTCCCACGTGGTGGCGATTGCACAGTTCGCGTCACGTCTTTCTGTTATTTTTTAAGCTTATTCTAATCAACCTTGCAGTTGCAAATAAGAGTTCGTTGTGTCCACTTCTTCGTCCCAAAGTTTGCGCTGCTTTTAGTAATAGACGTCAGACTCTGGAGTTTTGCAGACATGCAGCGTCACCTGTCGGCGCAGTTATGGGTTGTGCAAATCCCGACTCTCTTGCACATGACGAAAGTTATAGCGCGAGAACAAAACGAGGACACAGAGACAAGAAGGACACGAAAGACACGGAGACAAGAATGACGTGTCGTCGTTTTGTTCTCGCGCTATAACTATCGTCATGCCATATACCAACTAGCCCAAGCTGGCACACTTCTAAGTTACATCTCTTGGACAGTTCGCTGCGCAACCAGGCGCAACTTGAGCTAAATATTAGTTGTATTTGCGCAGTGAACACTCAGAAAAAGAGCTATGAATTTCTCTCCGCTTGTCGGATGCGTCACCGCACCGCCGTGAAGTTCTTGCTGGTTGACTCGCCAGAACGACGGCGAAAACAAGAGCAGACGCAACAGCTCCGTGCTGAACGAAGAAATACTTCAGTGGACGCTACTGTTGCGTTGTGCATTGCCACGGGGGATTTCAGTTTCACCGATTTCCGTAGCTGTCGCGAAGCAGAACGGCGAGAGCGCTGGATGCGGGACGTTGCGAACGTGTTGGATAAGCGAATTACTCGCGTTCTCCACAGCCGGTCGCATGAGAAAGCGTGATAATGTAGGTTTCTTGTTATTGTTTTAAGTAGCCTCGACGAAGAATCGTGGTAACTTTGTTTATGAAGCTTAACATAGCCTCTGATCATGGTGCGCGCCGTGCAACAGGTGACGCGCGCGATAAACATCGCACACATCGCCGCGATAATCTGAAGTGGTGGCCACCACAAAGCATTGCGCACCTAAGCTTTGAAGGATCTAAGTTTCGACTTTAATTAGCAAATGCTGACATACAGGCAAATCACAAATCGTCGGTGGTGACCTCAATCAGGTTTCACTTGTCGTTGGTCTCCGCGCGAGTGTCGGAGCTATCTCGGAGGCCTCGGTTTTCCCTAACGTTGCACACCGAGAAAACCGACACGCGTATATCCCCATTTGCAGTATATTCAAACGGAAGAGGACCGTAAACAGAACATTCTAGGATGCGCAATAAAGCAGTTCAACGCGCAGGAAGTGAGAGATGGGTGGAGAATGCAACTGCAAGGGCGCAAATCGCCGGGGCCATTTGATAAAGCGAGCTTCGTACCACTGAGCGTAGGATACATTGCTCGCGTATGTACTTCATCGCTTTGGTATCACGTGTACGCCCAAATTTAACGAATTTAGGCGTTTCAGAACGCATGTCGGAGGCCTTAATTGCCTCAAACTTGATGTCATGCGATGCTCGCTTGCACTTAATTTGCGTGTCGCAGTATGCCTAAATAACTGAGACATCTTTTGCATTTTACCCGCAGCTCGCTTTGATGAGATTCCACTTTTCTGAAGTGAGCTTGGATTGATGGAAGAAGCTTGCCTGGTCCTTGATTTTCAGGAAACCAAACCGCGCCTCAGCACCAACGAAAGAGGGCATGTATGCGTGTTCGTTTGCGGACGGCTCTCTTTGCACTACCCAGTTATGGCCAGCGCGGCGATGAGGGCGCTGTTGGCGGCGTTTTTTGCAGCGCCACCCGGGCACAGTGTGACGTCTAATCATACCAATTAGCCCAGCTGTCGACCTTGGTACTATTTCGTAGCATCAACAAGTGTGTGAGGGTGCTATGGAGACCCACTCTGTGCGCAGTTCGATGACCCGAGCGTCGTACCGGAGCTCCAGAATAGAGGAATAACGCTCACCAAAGAAATGCGAGATCATGGCGGTGTTTTCGTACCTGAAAGCCAACCATTGCTAGATGCTCCTGGTTTGCTCGGGATCCACTATCAAAGGGGCACTCCTGTTAGTGACAGGTAACTATTCACTATTGTCCTCATTTTGCATGCAGCTTGTACGTCGATTTTCATGTCATGGGCGCATTGCACCATTCGTCAACTGTTGTAAATTCGTTAAAACTTGCCAATTTTAATGCAACAGACTTTTACTGTGAGTCATGCCGTGACAGCGTAGTTGTAACACTCAACAGGTTTAACCACGGGGTTAACGTTCTTTATCACGTACCATGGTTGCGGAATGCGAGCGTTTCGCGCTCCACCGCCACCAAAATGGCTGGCGTGGTCGTGATTGAGCTCGCGACAATGTGTTGTCTAGTGCGATGACATAGCCACTGTGCTACGGTGGCGGGGTTGTCGACAATTTCGAAGTCGCGTCTCTCATAATCATATGGTGGTTTTGGAACGTTAAACCCCACATATCAAATCGACAACTTCGAAGTCACTGTTCACGTGGACTACAAGGCATCACGTGGCCTACAAGGCATAGGCGAACTTAAGTCGTTCGATTTCAGGGGAAACGAAAACGGCTGCAAACGACGGGACTAAAGAAAGGGTGCAGCTTACAGCACTGTGGTGTGTGTCCTTTCTCTCGCTCTGTCGATTAGTAGGGCTTATTCTACAAAGAACATTAACCAAGAAGTCCAACTACACATCACTCTGCACTACGTTTTCATGAGCCGCACGACATAGGCATAGGCCGACTATTAAGTGTATACTGTGGTCGCAATGGCTGCGTTTTTTTTCCCCCTCGGCCAAGTTTGTACTTTAGATTATTGCAAGTTATATTAGAAGTAAAAGAGGAGTTTGAGTTGCACTGATGAGAAGAGAGTGAGATCTATATCAGCCTCATTTTCATTCAGCACAAACCAACGCACATGCGGACTTTAGAGTCAATGACCCATAACGGCCGCCTTGGAATTAATATATAGATATAACATATCATCATCATCATCATCATCATCATCATCATTATCGTCGTCGTCATCATCATCATCATTATCAGCAGCAGCAGCAACATCAGCAGCAGCAGCAGCAGCAGCAGCCTGACTACGTCCACTGCAGGACAAAGGCCTCTCCCATGTTCCGCCAGTCAACTCGGTCCTGTGCTTGCTGCTGCCAATTTATACCGGCAAACTTCTTAATCTCATCTGCTCACCTAACCTTCTGTCTCCCCCTAACCCGCTTGCTTTCTCTGGGAACCCAGTTAGTTACACTTCATCTAACATATAGGTATCATTAATTTTCAAGATTTGTGGTGAAGCCTTATAGCATATCGAAAAAAAAAGGTATATTTTTAGCCACCTTATTTTTTGTATTTCCATACTGGTTTTTATACGTAATATTAGGGCGTTACTAGGTGTCCCGACTTGTACGCCCACCCACCCATCTGCATGTAAATTCGATAGGTTTATGTTTGTGAATAAATAGCAACCTTATATTCTCGTTGGAAGAGCGCATAGTATTTTAAAAGAAACATCGGTTGTCAGAAGTTTAACGCGCGAGCTATAGTGAATATGGAACAATCGATGATCAATTACTTTTTTCTTTCCTTTCAGGGCGTAGTGCTGGGCATTTTTCCTGGATGTAGATCCAGGAAATTGTTCGTGAAATTTCGAACAGCCTCCGCGGGTACCGCCTGGTGCTCGAGATCAACGGCGAGAACAGATGAAGACACTGCGTTATGATTTGGACGGATATTTCACAAGAACCAATTGCACTAATGCTAGTACGTTAACACTAGCAAAGTCTGTCTGGATCGAATAATGCACCGTGATTTGGTTACATACCTCATCGAGACTGACATTTCGTACACTGCTCATTCTACGGTTGCCTCATTTTAACGTGTTAATATTTGACGCAGCTAAATGTACGGTGTGCGAACGGACCGTTTAATGCCATGTTAATCTTTGCGCTCGTGTAGAGAAAAAAAAGCGCGTGCTTTAATTATGTGTTAATTTGGCCATATACACTCTAAGCATGGCAACCTTTGATCGCGATAGCAATTAAATGTGCATTCTCCTTTAATTTTTGTCGTCGCCGTCATGCCCCGGATATATATATATATATATATATATATATATATATATATATATATATATATATATATATATATATATATAACAAATAACAAATATATAACAAATAAATCGAAATAAAAAAATTCAATGTCCGGGAATGAAACCAGCGATTTTCCACTCCACAAAGCACTGCGTTATACCATTCAGTTACGCACCATGCATGCACCAGCGTAGTAAAGGTAAACTATTTATGGATACCATTTACCGCTGGCAGTATGCAGACCTCGGAGTAACTTGAGCGTATTTCTTATCGCGCAACACGTCTACATTTTCTGTTAATTTTAAAAACTGGACGCGCACGAAAAGGGAGCCCGTTTCTGTACCCACTGGTGATGTGGAACGAAACAAACAAACAAAAAACACCACGCACGCCGCGCACAGCTGGAAGCACTTCGAAAGAAGAAATATCTAAGATCGTCTGACACTTGCAGCAAGTTGTTCAAACACAGAGGCGCAAGGAGTGTGACAGTTGTTAGTTCATGCGTGTCCTGTATATGCATACCTGCGCGTCCTTTTCGAGCGCCCTTATTTGGGCTTCGGCGAGAAGCTGAAAGTATTGAGCTGCTCGTTGATCTTCGTGCGACATTTCAATTTTGTGCTATCGCATTCATTGCTTCGCCATTGCGGCGTAACTCTGCCTTTTTTTTTCATTAAGCCCAGGCGTTGCGTGCTGTAGCAATTGGCTTTAAGTTTAAGCAATGGCTATATAACCATGGTTGCCTTTTATATTTCTTTTTATATGGAATTGAAAGGGCTATGAACGTACTTCCGGCGTCTTATTTACTGGACACACGACGCTTTTGAAACCTTATTTGCACATATATTTGGATCCCATATACTTTGCGTACTTCTAATTTATGGGGGAATCAACCCAGTAAACTACAGTTATCACACCTGAGCTATTCGAGGCACATCTTAATTTAAGGTAAATTGTGCTCGCTACCTAGAAAAGTGTGAACATCGAAGCAACTTTTGCAACGTAGCAACTTTTGCCAAAAGCAACGAGCCGCTTTTGGCAAAAATGTAAAGTGGTGGTAGCCGACGTCTCTCGTTGCGAAACACTGTGTTAATGGCCATGTTTGCAACGTAACGATAGTTCGAAAAAAAAAGAAAGCGTGTCGCGTAATGATGATTCCAAAGTCGTATCTGATCATTGTATGAAATGACGGCTATTGGTCGGAAGCGCCTTCTTATAACCTTTTTTTTAAAGGTCACCGCGTTTGGAGTGCTCAAACGCCAGCGTACAAATCTAACGTGTACATGTAACATAAGTGCATGCTTCATCCAGAACTCGTGGTGCAGGTTGAATTCGGCTCTATTCTGCGCAGTTGGTGAGCGCAATGGCTCCACCTTAAACTCTCCGTCGCCCGGGCAAAAAAATAACGTAAAATAGAAGTGGTGACTAGCCTGCTCCGACGTGCAGCAATAAAACGCGTCAGCTATAGCTCCACTTTACCTACCTACGACCTCCACGACACCCAGCGAATGTGTCGCGAGGGGCCGTCCGACACCGTGAGAACTGTATGTATATACTGTATAAATATTACGTCACCCATTTCATCAGGTAGTTTGCATAGTTACACGAAGCAGCCGTGCAGCAGGTGGCCAATAAGCACCATATAGACTAAGTGGGTATGGCTGGGAGCATTAATCTCGCAAATAAATACACCGAAATGAAGATGTAGCCCATTCTTGTACAAACTATACCATACTGTGGCTGCGGAGAAAGTAAGATTACCAGCACACCACCTCACACGCGAAACTTTCGTGTCACCGTGACATCATCTGACATATCAACACTGCCCTCTTCTCAATTTATTTGTGTACCTGCACGTCTACATTCAAATTCAACTTCGCGTTCCAAATTACTTTCCATACTAACCCAAACATCGTCGTTCCAACGTTAACCTTATCATTGAAGTCTCACAAAATTTATATTAAGCTTCATGTGTCACTGACTTTTCACGCTTTACTTCGAACCAACCTCGTTAATTTTGTGTGCCCATTCTTATGTGACATTTCAAGTGAATTTATTGTTTGCTATAAGCGGATTATGGAAATATTGTCAAATCAGTCGTATATTATTTGTCATAGATGTCATAAATAAAAAAAAATTAGACGATGTGGAAAACAGGCCTCGTGTTTTCGTTGGAATGTTTTCAATCTTGCGTAACGCTAGGCTCAGCGCGACGTGTACACAGGGGCTCCAATGAATTTGTATTCTTGTTGATGGGCCTGTTTCCCTGTCTGTTCTGTGCATTTCCTGTTCGTCTTGTATACCGTGATGTTCAAACCTGTACCAGCACAATAATATACAAACGTAACGCCTACCAGATGTGTTTAATCGTTTCTGTACATCCGCTTCAGCTGACCCGAAAAATCAAGACACGTTATAAAAGCTGATCCATGGAAATGTTCAGCTAGAAAAAAAAATACATTCTTAGTTCGAGAAATTGGGATAACGACGTTCGTATTTCATTTCAGACGCCATGTGAAGGAATTACAATACGCACACTGTGAAGTAATGGTTTGGATCGCGTTCGCCTGAGGGTTATGTGGCGGATGACTTGACCTCGTCAAAAAGCTGTACCAGCACTCAACGGTTCACTAATTCTGGCGTTTGCACACCTTTTAGCCCGCCCGACATAGCCCAACAGTGGTTGCTCACAAAATACGTGGCACATGTTGTGCTTCGTTTCCGCCTTGCTACAAAATAAAAGGAACCTTAGAGTGATAGGAATTAAAATTAGTAAGTAGTCGTCATGAAGAACGTAAAGCGTCGAAGCAACGAGAAAAAAGCAGACTGGCCAGGACAGACATGCTGTCACATTAATCAAGGCATAGGCGAAGTAAAGGGGAGAAGGAGAGAGAGGTTCAAACTCTCACTCTCCAAAAATTTCCCATTTTATATGTGTATATAAATGCACACACATACACACGCAATACGAACACAAACATGCATAAAGAGTAGTTGATTCACCCCCGCCCTTCCACTCTTCTTTTTTTTGAGCCCAAAAGCATTTCTGGCTATTCCCCTTGAATCGAAGATTGATTCAGCGAAGAATGTCCTTCACCGGAGGTTAGCCGTCTAGTATAGTGTACCGTTGTCGTGGTTGTACATGTGAACGAAGCGTTCGAGAATGAGCAGCAGTTTCATACGCAACAACGAGGAAACGTGCCCAGTGATCGAGGCTTGGCTTGTATTAACAGCAGTGAAAGCGAATGCGTGATCCAGCTTTAAATTTACCTAAATAAAAAATAAATGAAACGGATGAACAGCTCTCTCTTGCATAGACCGTCCACGTGTACACCCGACTTGTGCAGGTAAGTTTTGTGTCAATTTTCCTTTCTGGTACAGTGCGTCCTCTCAGTGGATCATCATCATCGTCATCATCATCATCATCAGCCTGACTACGTCCACTGCAGGACAAAGGCCTCTCCCATGTTCCGCCAGTTAACCCGGTCCTGTGCTTGCTGCTGCCAAGTTATACCCGCAAACTTCTTAATCTCATCTGCCCACCTAACCTTCTGTCTCCCCCTAACCCGCTTGCCTTCTTTAGAAGTCCAGTTAGTTACCCTTAATGACCAGCGGTTATCCAGTCTACGTGCTACATGCCCGGCCCATGTCCATTTCCTCTTCTTGATTTCAACTGATATCCTTAACCCCGGTTTGTTCCCTAATCCACTCTGCTCTCTTCTTGTCCCGTTTTCTAGCGTTTTTGTGCGGACGACTCGCTTTATTTCACGACTAACAACATAGTACACAAAACCCGTTTTGAGAAGCGATGGAAAGAATTTACGAGAGAGAACATCGGATTCTTGATGTAGCGAAAGAAAATCAAATTATATCACGTTTATTCGTCCATCTTGTGTACCGTCCCGAGGAGCTCTGGTTCGTCTTCGAAGTGAACGACGGGGGCTCTGCCACCCCTGTGGAATCCCCCTTCGAGCTCGATAAGTACCAGCACGTTCTTCTTCCTGAACAGCGTGCGTGGCACGTACAGGGTCTTCTGGGGTCCCCTCGCCGGCCAGTAGCGACCCAGGTTGAAACCGTTCAGAAACGCGATGCCCTGGGCGCGAAACAGGCAAGCCGGATTAAAATAGCACGGCAGTTTAAAGATGTTGAATACGCGCACCAGTTCAGAGCGGCTGGCGTTGGTGCTCTTAAAGCAGCTAGCTTATACAGCACCGATATTCGTGCTAATACTTTGTAGGACCGGGTCGACTTCACATAACATTATGAGATAGGATGTCAGTGCGCGTTAAAATACATCACATGGTCAAAATTTTCGGAGCCCTCCACAACGGCGTCTCAAATAATCATATGTTTTCGGGACGTGAAATTATTATTATTAAGGTTGGAACACGAACCAGGCAGTGGCACAGGCAAAAACTTGCTTCGGGGGGCGCACCTCCTTGATCTGAATTGAAGGTACGTACTGGTTTAGTGTCATTTTCTGTTTTGTGTGCCACGGCAGAAGGAGTTATTATTATTATTATTATTATTATTATTATTATTATTATTATTATTATTATTATTATTATTATTATTATTATTATTATTATTATTATTTAATGATTGATTCGTGGGGTTTAACGTCCCAAAACCACCATATGATTATGAGAGACGCCGTAGTGGAGGGCTCCGGAAATTTTGACCACCTGGGGTTCTTTAACGTGCACCCAAATCTGAGCACACGGGCCTCGACATTTCCGCCTCCATCGGAAATGCAGCCGCCGCAGCCGGGATTTGAACCCGCGACCTGCGGGTCAGCTATTATTATTATTTACTACTCGTCTGTTGTGAGTCTCCTGCTCAGCTGTCTGCTTAATAGATCATATTATGTTGCCGTAAATGGTCAAACGTGTTCCTTATACAAAGTGTTTAAATAGTGGAGTCCCTCAAGGGTCGGTATTAGACTCGGCTCTCATTTTTATATTTACGTTAACGATGTTTGTTCTGCGATTCGTTATTCTTTTTTTTTGCACTTGTATGCTGACTACATCAAGGTATTCAGGAAAACGCATTCAGTTAACGACTGTTGCTTGCTGCAGTCAGATTTGTGTTCTTTCTCCGAATGGTGTGACAACAATAACCTTTGTCTGAATACCTCAAGGACCGAATTTATGAATATATCTCGCTAGAAATCCATCGTGTCGTTTTCATACTCTGTCAATACCATGTCCTTATGTAAGGTTTGTGAATTCAGCGATCTTGGTGTTTTTTTTTTTTTGATAGCATGGTAAATTGTTCAGCTCACACTAAACGTGCAGCCACGCGAGTTCTTCGTTCTCTCGGCTGTGTTTGCGGAATCTCTCGAGAATTGAGTTCTGCAATAGCCTTCCCCAAGTTATACACCGCAATATGTCTTCCTCAACTTGAATATGCACCCATGATCTGAAATGGCATTGCTAAGCCTGGCAGTGACACCACTGAGCGAGTCCAGAAAAATTCATAAGCATTTACAATCATCGTTTCGCTATATAAATGAATCTGGATCTCGTTCCCACACTGCCAGACTATTATAATTGTCATCACTACATTGCCGACGAAATCGCGCTGACCTGTTTTTTTTAACAAACTAGTTTATGGTATAATATCTTGTGCCCACTACTTCTCAGTTGTGTAAATTTTCGGATTCCGCGAAAGTTAACCAGAGAGAATAGACAGTTTCATGTACCTGCCAACTGGCCAACTGCTTTGAACACTCTGCTATTCGTAGAGTATAAAGTCTATAAATTTAACTATCATGACCTTGGCGTTTTTCGCACTCCGCTGTCATTGTTTTCATCTCAGCTCTGCACTGTCTTAACATAGTTTTTCACAATGTACAGATTCTTGCCTCTTCTGTCTTTCAGGAAGGTTTCTATATAGTTGTGTATATTTTCCTTTATTTTTCACTTCCTTTCTACGATTCTCGTCTTGTATTTTCATTCTTCCCAATTTGCACGGATTCATTTCTTCTCTGTGTTTTCACTCTTATTTGATTTTTGTGAAGAGATTCTGTATTGTATTGTTTGTTTGTATTGTTTCATTTTGCGTGTGCCTGCAGTAAGACCTCATAGTTGTCCCAGGGCACGTTAATAAATGATTGACTGAGTAATAGATAATTATTATTATTATTATTATTATTATTATTATTATTATTATTATTATTATTATTATTATTATTATTATTATTATTATTATTATTATTATTATTATTATTATTATTATTATTATTATTATTATTATTATTATTATTATTTGTTGCGTGTGCCTGCACTAAGACCTCATGGTTGTTTTAGGGCACGTTAAATAAATGATTGATACATTGAAATGATTTATCGATTATTATTTGTGAGCATCGGAGCAATTGGTATCACCAATAACCACCTCTCGTGGTCAGATCTCTGAATTCCTATAAGCACATCTGGATTCGCGCATGAGATACGTAAGGTAAACAGCTATTCGCTGCAAGATATACAATGAAGTTGGCAAACACGCACAACCGTTCTGGTGCTGTTTACCTTCGTCTTCTGGTCAGGTCTCAGAAACGTGTCGTACGGCTCGGCGTAAGGAATTTCGAACTCGGCAGCAAAGACGCGCACCTCGAAGGACGAACTGACGACGCCTTTCAGGGGGATCTGCTTACGGATTGAACGCATCTGATCGTAATCTGTGAGCCAGCTAGCATTAGTGAGTGGGACTGGCCGCATGGTCCAGTTTGTCAGCAGTAGCTTGTCCAACGTCACGTTGTAGACGATTCCCTGTCAGGTGAGAAAACAAAACAATGTGGACATTTTGATGATAGCCCATACTGTAATCATACATACCGGATAACTGTTGGTTATTAAGGATAACAGACTGAATTCCAAGAGAAGGCAAACGTGTAAGGGGGGGGGGGCAGAAAATTAGGTGGGCAGATGAGATTAATAAGTTTGATGGTATAACGTGGCAGTAGAAAGCGCAGGATCGGGTCGATTGACGAAACACGGCAGATTCCTTTGCCCTGCAGAGGGCGTACTGAGGCTGCTGCTGATGATGACACTCTAATCATCGTCAGCGTTTACATATGTCCACTGCTGGAACATATATACCGGAACGCTTCCCACTAACCCTCCAGGAATCTTCCTTATTCTGCGCTACAGAAGATAAAACTTAATATGCGCGCAGTTGTCCCAATTCAATCCCTAATGCTCTGCCGCGTTCGACTGCTAGCCGGTGAAAACTATACAAGTACGATTGGAGTACCGACATTATTTTTGATAGACGCAAAAAAATCACGGAAGCGTATTCATATGCAGGGTTGCTGTAAAATGTTCAAAGTAAAATGAATCGCTGCAGTCAGTTGCACTTTTCACAGTAAGGCGTTATTGTAATCTAGTTCAGCCATTGAAAACCCTCTGGTGCTCCTTGTACACCAACGCGCGAAAGCCAGAACTGCCGCTGTGCTAGCCTCTCTCTCTCTCTCTCTCTCGCGCGCGCGCGCTCGCTTCTTTGAAGGTTCGTGACTATCACGTACAAAATTAAAGACAAGCAAGATTAATCACTGATAGGTCCACAAGTCAAACCACTAACGCGATAAAAGAAGACAGTCACACTACGCACCTTTCTTTCACCCATGGCTTTTCCGGATGACATTCTGCCTTCGTTATGAACGAGAATCGTCAGCACTTGGTGTAGTTTTGCTTTAACTATCACGGCGGTATTTTTCTCCGCCCTGGACAAGGAATCTACAAAAACCTGATGAAAAAAAACGAAGAAAACAAGATTAAGGTCGAGAGAAAAACTGTGGTTAACCTTTCACTATTCAAAGCTGCATTAACGTGGCCTGAAGATAACTGCACAATATATGTAGAAGAACGCTCAGAGGGCGAGTGTACACATCGGAGCTGTGGTTCTTTCATCATCATCATCATCATCATCATCATCATCATCAGCCTGACTACGTCAACTGAAGGACAAAGGCCTCTCCCATGTTCCGCCAGTTAACCCGGTCCTGTGCTTGCTGCTGCCAATTTATACCCGCAAACATCTTAATCTCGTCTGCCCACCTAACCTTCTGTCTCCCCCTAACCCGCTTCCCTTCTCTGGGAATCCAGTTAGTTACCCTTAATGACCAGCGGTTATCCAGTCTACGCGCTACATGCCCTGCCCATGTCCATTTCCTCTTCTTTATTTCAACTATGATATACTTAACCCCCGTTTGCCCCCTGATCCACTCTGCTCTCTTCTTGTCTCTTAAGGTTACACCTACCATCTTTCTTTCCATTGCTCGCTGCGTCGTCCTCAATTTAAGCTGAACCCTCTTTGTAAGTCTCCAGGTTTCTGCTCCGTAGTTTCTGTGGTTCTTTAGCCCATCTAAAACATTGCCGTAGCCGCAGAGCGTGTTGGAGGGATTCGAACACCACTCCGATAAATTTTCAATTTTCAATATGCATATACACAAGCAGTTTAACATAACCCCTCTCCACCCCGAGAAATAATTTTCGGCTACGTCCCTGAGCGCGGTATCTTCAGCCCACAAGTCACCGTAACTGAACTTTTTGCTGTACTTCGTAGATGAACGGAGTCAGAGCAACGCCGTTGCGGATACATTCTAACGGAAATGACGGCAGAAGAGAGATTGGACAGGATTAACACCGCTAGATGAGATAGCATGTAACGTCATCATTGATTGTAACGCCTTCAGCTAATACTGCAGCGACCGACAGCCATTTGGCAAAACTACAGAGCTAGCCATCACAAACAATGTAGCCGTCAGAAAGCGGGGTTTATTATTACTGTGTTTTGCTTGCTTTCTCACTTTTACTCTTATTCATGCTGGTGAGTCGTGAAGCAATAGTGACGTTACTGACGCGATAGAAGGTGTCGAACACATAAGTATACAGTCAGCAGTTCGATACAAAGGAAAATGGCAGCATATCCACGGAGTGAATGATGGAGAGTGGGGCGAAGCATTCGTCCGTCCATGCGTCCGTCTGTGTGACCGTCCATGCGTCTGTTTGTGCGCCCGTCCCTGCGTTCTTTCATGCATCCGCCCCTGCGTCCGTTCATGCGTCCATCCATGCATCTGTTTGTGTGTCCGTTCGTTCATCTATTCAACACTCCAAGTCCCACCATCTCGCATCTTTTTATCATATATTCCCCATATAGAAGCACCGCCATCCAGCGGACATTCCAAGGACTAAACGAGAGGTGGCACACGCACACTTTCTTACGGCCTGCGCTTTGGGTCCACTTCCCACCTTTAACCACCTCGAGTTCATGGTATATTCTAGTTCACTGTATTCATGGCACTGCGACCAAACGCTCGCTAAACCTTTCAAAAACCAAGGAGGTTACGCCCAGCGAGTATAATGTAGCAACCTTTCCCTGTCAGATAGGGCTCAATTTACATGCCAATGGCTGCTAATGAGAAATGAGAGACAGGAGAATTCGGCTTTTACTTTCTTACGGCTTGCGCTTCGTATCTACTTCTCATTTTTAACCACCTTGAGTTCATTCATGGTATATACAAGTTCATTGTATTCATGGCACTGCGGCTCAACGCTCACTAAACCTTTCTAAAGCTAAGGAGGTTACACCCAGCGAGTATAATGTAGCATCCCTTTCTTGTCCGATAGTGTACAATGTACATGCCAATGGCTGCTAATGGGGATCGCAGCGTGCGCGTTGACTAAAAGCCGAATGCTCATGTCTCTCATTCACCATTAGCAGCCATTGGCATGTACATTGAGCACTATTTTTTATTGTTAAACAACGCACAGAAGAAATCTCTCACTGGCACCACCTTGGAGGTCAAGTGTTATACCTATTTCGGGTATGTGCCACTGGTGGTTACATACGAGGGACGCCCAAGCCACGCCATAAGGAGCTTCGCCTCTAAAAGGAAAAGATGTTGTGGTTCACTTGAACGACACGCCTGGCTTGAGCAATCAAGCCGCACTTCAGGGTCCTATCGTGAAAGCGGTATTTGTCATAGTTCAACGCGTGGATTTTATTTGCGGTGCTTTTTTTTTAACACGTTGCCGGCACAGCCACTAGAGGCTGCAGGAATCTCTGCCATACTTACGCCGTCAACGTAGACGTATCCGCTGTCTCGGATGCCTTCCACTCTAAGTACGGCGGGCTCATGCGGCTGATACGTGACAGTCGCATCGTACAACATCAGACCGTGGGCCTAAAAGAGGTTCACGGCGACAAAAAATGAGAACTGGCATTTTTTTTATTCTTAGCTCAATAATTTTTTTTTATTTTTATCTTATTTAGTAAACACTACGTCCGGGGGAACAAGCAAGGGGAGTCAGGATATATGGACATAATAAATAGAATTGCGCAGTTTAGGAACTGAATAAAATAACAATTAGGCATACTTTGTCGTAGCAGTGTTGAGCGAAACATAAACAACTTGAGCATAAAGTGCACGTTCAAGAGCTACCAAACTACAGTATGGCGTTGTCAACACTAAAAGAGATTTTAAAAATTACTTTCGCAAATCATTAATTGCCACGTTCCAGAAAAGCACGCTGATGTCAGTGCATTTCGTTCACTGATGGTTTGAAGAGAGGGTGGGGAGGTGGGGTGGAATGAGTGCTTGCAATGGTCAGTATACGCGAAGTATGGGTTCCTGTCGTGATCATGGCAATGTCTGGTCCGCTTTCAAGAAAATAGGGCGTCGTCTGCGAATAGCAAAGCTATATATTCACACTTATACAACACTTATACAACTTATACAACAGTACTGTATGTAGATCGTGAATAGCAAGTGCATACTCAGGGAGGATTAGTAACATAACATACTCCATATGCAGAAACCTTCAAGAGCCGTCTTCAATTTAAACTGACGCTGAAAGGCCATTCTTCACGAATATTCGATTGAAGCAACAAGTGCTGCGCAACAAACAGTATCTGCTATTGTATGACATCAGCCCGCAGCGGTGGTTTAGTGACTAAGGTACTCGGCTGCTGACCCGCAGGTCACGGGGCCGAATCATGGTTGCGGCGGCTCCATTTCCGATGGAGGCGGAAATGCTGTAGGCCATATGCTCAGATTTGGTGCACGTTAAAACCCAGGTGGTCAAAGTTCCGGAGTCAATCACTACTACATCTTTCATAATCAAATGGTGGCTTTGGGGCGTTAAACCTCACATAACAATCAATTATTGTATGGCATCGCACCTTCAATAATATCGCTATAAGCGACAAGTCACTTCTTGCAGGCAAGACGCACATTTGGGCGAGTTCCTTTCAAACACATACCAGCGCTTAAAAATGGAACTCTAGGGAAATCGGCGAAACGTACGCAAAACAAGAGAGCAGGCTGCGAAAAAAAGTCTGCTTCAATATTGACGTATCCAAAACGCAGCCTTATCCAGTCTAGCTTCGTAAGTCTTACTTCAAAAAAGTGCAACTCTAACGTCCTTAAAAATTATTCTAAACGCGGACGTCATCCTAAATAGTGTCAGATAATTTATCCACCGCAGTGCAAGGCTAACATTGCTTACCATTGGAGGCCACGGTTTGTAATCATGGGGTTATCTCGTTTCACGGTGACTTTGCGGAAACTAATCATGTGCTTAAATTTTGCTGCATATAAAGAAAATTAAAAAAAAAGATCAAGTAAGTTGCACCCGCGACCCCTCTCAGATTTCTCATTAGCAGATTGTTATTTGCAACGTTAATCCCCATGAATTGAGTGCCCGCAGTTGCGTGCTCACGGGTATACGCAAATGTGTTTGCTGAATGCGAAACAACAAAGCGCCAGGATTGATTGATTGATTGATTGATTGATATGTGGGGTTTAACGTCCCAAAACCACCATATCACACACAGGCTTATGTGTCCCCACTTACAGCGCGTCGAACTAGGCATCGTCATGATCTTTCTCTAACGCCATACAGCACCAGAACTAACATATTTAAGTTTTCCTTCTTCCCACGAACTGTAAACGATTGGAATAACCTGGAGGTATCGCAAATAATAAACGCAGATTCTATTGAACGTATATCTATTTAATGTTATGAACAATGTCACATTGATTAACCCTTCGCTCCTTAGTTTTATACTGTTACTGTTTTTGAGTACTTAAAAGGTGTTATTGCTGTCTTCGATCTTGTGTGAGTATTATCTAATGTTCACGCGTGCGCATTATGTTCTCTAGTATTACTTTTGTTTCGTCCTGATGTTATTGTTATTCTTTTTTTCTTTTGGTCTTTTAAACTTGTCTTATTTCGTTGTGGTTTCTGTGAATGTATGTATTTATGTGCTGCTCCCCTGCACGGACCCAATTAAGGCCTGCAGTATTGTGTAAATAAATAAATAAATAAATAAATAAATAAATTATATGATTATAAGAGACGCCGTAGTGGAGGGCTCCGGAAATTTCGACCACATAGGGTTTTTTAACGTGCACCCAAATCTGAGCACACGGGCTGCATTTCCGGCTCCATGGGAAATGCAGCCGACGCAGCCGGGATTCGATCCCGCCACCTGCGGGTTAGCAGCCGAGTACCTTAGCCACTAGACCACCGTGGCGGGGCAAAGCGCCAGGAAACTTCAGTTCATGTTTGCGCGTGAAGCAGCGCGTGGTTTCTTTCCCTTCGTGCCTTGTCTCCGTGAGCTGCTTCACACGTAAACATGAATTATTACCGTCTCGCCCAACTTTCAACATTACTGAGCTCTAGTATATTCATAGGATTGTGCACCGGGTGGGGGGAGTGACAAGGGGGCTACAAAGTTTGTCCAAATATAGTTTAAAGAGCGGGTTACGGTCACGCAGGTTTTCTTGACGATAATTGGAGCCGCAGGCCCTTTGATACTGACTTCCTAACACTGTTACTTCCCATCCTAACTGCCGAAAAGCCAGAAACCAAAAAAAAACTTTCTCCCTGTCACAGAACGAGCGCTAAAAATTCTTGCGATAACGGGCGGGAGAAACGCCGCGAGGTCAAAAGAAAAAAAAAGAAAACAAACAGCCAAGGCTCCCCGGGCGCGCGCTCTCCCCGCAGAAGCGTGGCTTCACCGACGAACCTCCTCACCCCACAACGGCGGCCGAGCAAGCACTCGATTTTTCCAGAACGAAAGGGGCGTGGCCACGCCGAGTTGAGTCATCGGACGCGGAGGGACTTCCAACCGTCTCGCCCTCTTCCCAGCCTTCGCTGCGTATCGCGCCGACGAAATGACGAGAAGCGTCTGGAATGTCGCGCGCAAGGTATTTAACCGAGCAGCCGAGATGAGAGATCAGGAGGAGACGGAAGTGAGCGCCAGAGCGCGTAGGGATTCCGCCGTGTAGTCGGCGAAGGTTTTGGTCCGTAGGGACGAAGCCGGAGATGAAGAGGATTTCCACCTGAGGGGTGAAGGCTCGGGCTACAGGCAAGAGCGTGTGTTTACCGCTATCGAGCGAAGACCCGTGGCAACAGCTGCGGGTGTGAAGCCGACGTGTTCCGGCGAAGACGTTGAAGTTTGAAGAGTGGCCAATTGAAGACGGGAGGTTTCCTGGAAGAGAAACTTCGAGGGCTGCGGAACGACAACAACGCTGGACTTTGAGTGAGTGATTCTCGGAAGAGTATCATCTCGACTTTGGTTTCAAGAACTTTGGACTGAATAGGTTTTCTATCTCTTTAGTCTTTAAGTGTCTTGGTTGTTCAATGCATGCGACTGCATTGTAGCTCGTATTGTTGTCCGAGTCCGTTGTTTCAAGTGTGGCTGATTGTATTGTGTAGTACGTTGATTGATTGGTTTGATTGGTGACATATTGTATGCAACTATTGTGGAGTGTGCATTTTTGTGTATTGTTTTCGTTCTGCCATTATTGAGAATATAATTTGTTTGTTTATCAACTCTCGGCTCTGACTTGTTCTTTGGGCCACAGCCGGCGTCCGCTGGCGCGCCAAAAAGGACCACTTCTAAATTGTCCACGCTTTCGTGGTGCGGTTCGGGGGGCCGATACTTCGGCTCTTGGAATTAGCCCGGCGATCGCCTCCCTAATTAACGGGACCGGTGTGACACTCCCACCCCACCTTTTCTAATCAAAGCGCATGCTTATGACCTCTAGCTGCGCCCTTTTGTTCTTTCTTGACGTCCGCCAATAAAACGCAGCAGATTGCGTCAGTGTGTGCATCGTTGAAAGATTTTCTTTTTTGTTTTTAAATTGAAGTATGGAACCCGGGTCTCGTGCGTCTACGTATTGCGAAAAGTGCAGTATCTATAAGCAGCAGCGCTAATTTCCGCGGTTGCCGGCACACATTACGATCATTGCACACACGGTGAAAGTCACGTGGCGTGAGCATAAACGTCGCACATGACGTCATCGGTAGAGCCGCACGTCACTGTTGACTCCCTTTAGGACACTAGTGATGCCGGTCAATTAGAACTGCGAAGCGGCAAGCCGTAAGTGACTAGCTTCCCTGTGACACGAGTCGACCACTGACAGTGATAAATGCAACCATGTTTGTGCAACGCAAGGCAGAACCTTTCCCTTTCATTCGCATGTTGCCGGTGATATGACGTCTTACGTCAAGTTCCATGCTCAGGTCACGAACATCGCGCGTGTTATCAGCGTGACATATGTCACTCTCGATATGAGAGTGGTGAGATCAGGCGCCCAAACGGCGGCTGTTCGAAAGAAGATGTGACCCGTTGGGAGAGGAGACTTGACCTGTCGAATCGACATATGGAGGAGGAAAGCGCCGAATCGGAGGAGAGACGGCAGCGGACAACTACGCCACCGAAGTCTGCTGTTACGATCTGATTGCAACTGCCGCTGTAAAACACGACCTAATGTTGCATTACGGAGGCTAGTCATCACAAAGTTTCTAGCCACTCCCCTGGGTGCTGTAACGTTCGCAGTGCTTGCTGCATTCTACGTTGGGGCCATCAGATAAGATTGCGTCACTCGCAGCGTTATCTGTTTTCTTTTTTTTTCCTGTCATACTCTGATTGGCTGTGTAGCGCTCAGAAACGAGTCGCAGAACAAATTGAGGTTTGTCTCCTTGGCACTGTGTGCGTCATCTGTTTCTTGGACCGGCGGTCGTCCAGCCGCCGAATGCGTAGACGCAACAGATGGTGGCGGCGGTATGGAACGCACGTCGAGGGTGGCCTTGGCGTCCGGTTAGGTGAGAGCACGGCTTCCTTGCCTTTATCGGGAGCATCAGCGGCATTTACTGAGTAGTCGAGGTTTTTCTGTTGGTGACCTCGCTAAGTAGTAGATATCTCAGTGGCTCTTGTGAACAGCAGTCATGATCTTCGCGTCGTTAACGAAACCGAACCTATAGTAGCGTTGCTAACTGAAGAGTCCGGTAACCCTGTACAGAATTCGAAGCGGAAGCCTGAAATTATCGAAGCAATAACCAAATGTGTAGCGAAAGACGGTTAAATCGAAGATGGTTTGACGGCGGCCTCCGAACGACTTAAAGAATGAGAAGTAGAATTGATTGATATGTGGGGTTTTACGTCCCAAAGCCACCATATGATTATGAGAGACGCCGTAGTGGAGGGCTCCGGAAATTTCGACCACCTGGGGTTCTTTAACGTGCACCCAAATCTGAGCACACGGGCCTACAGCATTTCCGCCTCCATCGGAAATGCAGCCGCCGCAGCCGGGATTTGATCCCGCGACCTGCGGGTCAGCAACCGAGTACCTTAGCCACTAGACCACCGCGGCGGGGCAATGAGAAGTAGAATCGAAGCTAAAAAAGGTGCAGCTGCATGACCTTGAACGCAATGGCAGCTATGACATGCGCGGATACATGCAACCTTTCAAGTCGGGCAGTGACGTCACGTTGTATATCAGGTGAAAGTATGCGTCATTATGATAAAATCAAGCTTCAGCTGAGGCGAAGGTACAGCTTGTCAACAGAAGCCTTGAGGATGGTGTTTCTTAGCACGAGGCGTGGCCAAGAAGAGCCATTCTCGGAATTTCCCTAAAAATTCGTGGGCGTGTTAGAATTAAAAATGGCTTAACAATGCCAACGCACACGAGGACAATCAATATCTGCTTGAGCTGTTTTCGCTAGAGCAGTTTTTTACGCATATTCCGGAGCAAATACGCCTGTGGGTTTAGGACAAGCCGAACGTCGAGACATTGCAATTTGCTGCCAGCAGTTCCCGCAGGATGGAAAGTTCGGAAGAACAAAGAAAGAAACCGCCGGGAGCATTCAAAGTTTCGGAAAGGAACGAATGACACTAACCATAAAAAACCAGACTCCCATACCATCTTAGTGCGGCCGTAAGTTTGTTATGAATGTCAGCAACCAGGCCACGTGGCAGCTGGGTGCCGACAGACAAGTGTCAGTCAATTTTCTTACTGGAAAGAGTGACGGTACTCTTGCCTTACACATATGACATAAATATGAATAACATCAGTTGAAAGGTTCTGGGTGACACAGGAGGCAACACTTTATATCGTCCACCCGTTGTTTGTTAAGCCTGCACACCTCACAGGATCCTTTGTATGGGTACATCAGGCACCATAGCTCGACACGAAGTGCTAGCCAGTCGCCAGAGTCGAAATGACAGGCGCCTTCGGCAAAACTAATGCTGTTGTTTCCTATTAGCTCTCTCGCAAAAATCCCGTACATTTTCTTTTTCTAACCAATCATCGAGACTTGCAAAATGCGCTAATGGAACTTGGTGTCAACCCTGTAATGGTGCCCCGCCGTGGTGGTCTAGTGGCTAAGGTACTCGGCTGCTGACCCGCAGGTCGTGGGATCGAATCCCGGCTGCGGCGGCTGCATTTCCGATGGAGGTGGAAATGTTGTAGGCCCGTGTGCTCAGATTTGGGCGCACGTTAAAGAACCCCAGGTGGTCGAAATTTCCGGAGCCCTCCACTACGGCGTCCCTCATAATCATATGGTGGTTTTGGGACGTTAAACCCCACAAAGCAATCATCAATCAAATCAACCCTGTAATGGTCGTCACGAGCCTCGCACAACATCGCAAGCCACTGGCGCTGATTGTGCCGCCGAAGTTCCGGACCAAAGCGAACTGGCCGAAGTATACCGCATCGTGCGAATCTGTTTCTGTCATGCCAGCCGTTGATAACAGCACTCCCGTCGCTCACGCGCTCCAATACCAAGCGATAAGGCCAGCCAGCGAAAATTTTACACTTCTATCAAAGTTAGTCAATCGAAGGCGCGCTCTCAAAATGGCGCAGGCCAACGACGAGTCACTGAAAACTTGCTGGGAACAATCAAGACTGAAACCAGAAAGAATCGGTGTCGTTCGAAGTCACTGTCTTTTGTAACGTTCGCGATGCTTGCCGCGTTCTACGTTCGGGCTATCAGATAAGATTGCCCCACTTTCCGTGCCACACTCTTATCAGCTGCGTAGCGCTCAAAAAAATGCATAGCAGAATAAATAAACTTGATGATTTGATTGATATGTGGAGTTTAACGTCCCAAAACCACTATATGATTATGAGAGACGCCGTAGTGGAGGACTCCGGAAATTTAGACCACCTGGGGTTCTTTAACGTGCACCCAAATCTGAGCACACGGGCCTACAACATTTCCGCCTCCATCGGAAATGCAGAATAAATAAACTGCCCCGCCGCGGTGGTCTTGTGGCTAAGGTACTCGGCTGCTGACCCGCAGTTCGCGGGATCAAATCCCGGCTGCGTTTTCGATGGAGTCGAAAGTGCTGTAGGCTCGTGTGTTCAGCATAGGGTGCACGTTAAATAACCCCGGGTGACCGAAACTTCCAGAGCCCTACACTACGGCGTCTCTCGTAATCATATGGTAGTTTTGGAACGTTAAAACACGCATATCAATCAATCAGAATGAATAGACTGAGATTTTTCTTCGTGGCACTGCTTGCGTCATCAGTTCCCTATAAGTCGGTGGCAGTCCAGGTGTCGAACACGTAACAGCACCCAGCGACGCAAATTCTAACAAATTCTAGTTTATCAGCGAAACACGAGCAGGTCACAAGTGCACAGTAAGGTGGATGTTTGGAGTGGCTAAGAGTTATTGTACAAGAAATGTCGCAGTTATTGTACAAGAAATTGAGAGAGACGAGGACAAGTCACAAGAGTGATTCGTCTTCGTCCCTGATGAATACGCGTCACTTTTGTGAGGTCGCACAATCGCAAAATGTTGCTTTACATAAAAACATCTACACTTACGTGACCAACTTCTTCAAAACTGAGCGGATGCTGCGATGATACTGATCGGCCTCGGGCAATGTGCTGAAGCCCCGCGATGCCAAACATCTTTCATAATAGAAGAAAAAAAACACGGGTGACGTGTATGTGCATGTCAAATATCAAATATTTCGAGTCTTCCAGGTCACAATTAGCATGCAACAATGATTTACGCATACGATGCACTGAGAGTATAAAATTATGCAGAAAAAATGTGCACGATCAAAGTTAGTTTCTTAATTGGTTCATCAAGAAATCTTCCGTTCAGTGTCTGCACATTACCGATTCTCGAACACTGAAGACAGTCGTATTCTGCTAAGCAAGCTCATGCTGCTCTATTGTCCCAGAATCGTTCTTCCAAGATACTCGTATACAAACTTTTGCCTGCTTACATTCGTCGTACTGATAGGCCCGAATTTCATCTTGCGCTTTCGTTTTGGCATCTCCGGTAGGCTTATGTTCGGAAACAGCTAAAATAAAAATGAGAAAAAGCAACGAAAATTTGGTCTTTATTTTGCCTTGCAAGCAACCGTCTTTTCACATAATTGCGCTGGCACACTACTATAAACAAATCTTGTGTTTATCTCTGTTTATTTTTGTAATGATGTTCTATATTCCTATCATGAGTGCGCTTTAAAATTTCGAGGCTATAGATAAACCTGAATTTTTAATAATAATAATTGTTGGGGGGTTAAAACGTCCCAAAATCGCAATATATTTTGAGACGCCGTAGTGGAGGGCTCCGACAACATCGATTACCTGGGACTCTTTAACGTGCGCCTAAATTTAAGTACCCGGATTTCGAGCGCGTTTTCGCCTCCATCGACAATGAAGCCGCCACGACAAGGCGACCTGCGGGTCGGCAGTGAACATAAATATCTGGTAAGACCTCGGTGAATGGCTTTTTTTACGAACGTTCGCTGATATCTGCCTCGGCGGATGACCCAAAGGTCGCCGGTTCGACCCCGATCTCATTTCAATGGAGGCGGAATGATCGAGACATGTGTACTGTGTGGTGTCACGTTGAAAAAAACACCAGATGGTAAAAAATTCTCTAGCCCTCCACTACGCCGTCTCTGAAGAGGGAATAAAGTTAGACGGGTGTTATCAGGTACCGCTGATGTCTGAGAATACATGGGTACCTCGCGGCAGCGAAAATACAAGGTTAAGTGGATGCCGTGTGCGAGCTCATTTAAGCAGCTTCAAACAATCCGAACTTCCTGAAGCTGTACGAGACGTCAACCAGCGTCAACCAACGTCAGCGGTACGTCAACCATGGAGCATGCTGAGTCAATTGGAGAACTATACTGCCGAGAAAAGATGGATATCCTATATGCCCCCATCAGGCAGTCATCTATCCGAAATGCCGCAGCTAGGCTTCGTACTGTATTTGAGGTTTCACCGCACGCACTTGGTCATCCTTGTCGGAATGATGTCCTGCTCAAGGCTTCATAGCTCTACGCAGATGTAGTGCAGCAACTCATCGTCTTCCGATGCATAATATAAAAGTGTCTGGAGGACCCTTACGCTTCTCCTTTATAATAAGTCTAACGTGATAGTGATATTCTATCCCCAGCGAATACTTCAACCACTTAGAACATACTTATTTTAATTGTATGATGTCACCTAAGAAGTTTAAATTGGGGATTACTACTGTGTAACCGATAAAGTGTGGCTTGCGTCGGTGAAGCTTTCGCATATGGCTGCCTTTGGGTAATTAGCAGCATTCCTCAAACCACTAGCAATCACGCGGATGGAACGTTTTAGAACTTGCTATGCTGCAGCCACTACGTGGTCTTGATGGAATACGCGCGTTAACGTGTGAGCCTTTTGTCATGGATATAGCGAATTCTAATTTACTATAGTCATGGGTGACTGGCTTTAAACCACAAAGTACAACGCAATATTCTTGCGATATTACGTGTTGCATTGTGAAGTCTATACAGAAGGCGTGCGTTTGTAAAAAAAAATGCATTTTTTGACTATATTTCCAAACTGATTAAGTTATTTTCGCTATTTCTGGCCGACACGTGGCTCTGTGGTAGACCACCTGCTTGACACGCAAACTATTCGAGTTCAATCCTATCTCGGACCCCGAAATTATTATTATTTATAGTCAAGAGTCCGACGGAACCCCGTTTGCCATGATCGGGGACAAGCATAGTGCAAAGTAACAAAAACGCCGACCAACGTAAATGGCCGACTGTGAACAAGGCTCCCGTGTGGGGAGCCGGAACGTCTTTTTAATTTTTGTGTATTTTACCTTGCTCGGTGTTTTAGTTACTTTACACTATTAATATTTATTTTATTCGCAACTTCCTCGATTTTTTCAGTCACGCGCAAGATGATGATTTTTCGCTCACAACCAACGACGCCATTATTTCTGCGAAACGACCTCTTTAACGAGTTCAAAAACAAAAAGAAAAAAACAACATCTTCGCTGGGGCACAGTTCACCAGCAGCAAAGGCATGTAACACATGCTAAACGAAGATTCCTTGCCTCGGAAATGACTCGGCGGACGGCGGTGAATAATTTGCTCGGGTCTCCGTCTTCCGTCAGAGGGCCGCCGAAATCGTAGCTCGTCACTTGGGGCCGGTAGAGGAACTCGTTCTTCCTTCCAGTTGCTGCGACCATGCTGGCTTTAAGGGATGCAGGAGTGAGAGATGCGGGTGAAAGGAGGGGGGGGGGGGGCGTGTACGAAAAAAAAACAACGAGAATTTGAATTTGAAACAAAAGAAAAGAAACAGTGCCATTTACATGGCCATAATAAGACTAATCAACGCAGGCTTTCAGATGCAAGTCACTTTATCGTACAACAGTTAGTTAGGCGAAATGGTATGATAATGCATGCATGATAGTGTCTTTTCCCTGAAAGTCTGCGCCTGCGTTGATTAGTCTTATTATGGCCGTGTAAATGGCACTGTTTCTTTTCTTTTGTTTCAAATTCTCGTTGTTGTTTTTTTCCACCAGATCATCGCTATTATCGATTGGTCGCGAGCATACCCAGAAAAGAAAAAAAATACTCTAAATAGCCAAAGTCACACCTCCGAGGCATCAAGAAAATGAACATATGATTACTCTTCGCGACGTGTAAATGCTACGTCGGCTATCCTTCATAACATAAAAGGGTTTCATGCAACAAACTTTGTCTACCTTAAGTAAGAACCTGCAACATCATCAAAGTTTGCTCGGTGAATTAGCAACCAGTTTACGGCCAGTTCGCCCTGTTTCTTCTTGTATCACTACGCGTGATATTGCAAATAATGCTATTAATGACGCTTACCTCTAGCGAATTACAAATTGCCAAGTTTGTTGCTGAGTTGACAGCTATAAATAGAGAAAATACTTTTTTTTTTGAAATATGTACGGCGTTTTTGAAGTTCACGTCATATAAAGATTAGTTTTACCGTGTGCTCATTTATTTTATGTGAATGATACAAACCATGCAATCTATAGCGCACATATATCTTCTTAAACGCGCGAAAACATATCTATAACGAAAAAAAAAACCTTGCTTGCATAATTGCGAAATAGTTTTGCCTGGCGACAACAAGAGTATGACTCGTGTGCCATACAGTCAGCAATGGTGACGTAGTTAAAATTTTTCTGATTATTTCTATTTTATGATACTATATGTCGTGCTTGTGACATTGCAATGCTATAATAATGTAATCTTTTAAAGGTATAATATCATTGAACTTCTCTCGATTTCAAACATACGTTCTCACCTCCTGAGCTGAACCCAAAAGATGTTCCTCCGTGAAACATGTACCTGAAATCAATGCCAGCGTTGCTCGTGTTAAAGACCATTTGTTTGTTTAAGTGCAAGCGCGGATCCAGCCACTCGTTCTAGGGGGAGGGGGGCGGTAGCCTGAAGTAACTCCTAAGGAGGGGGCATGATCATGAGTTTTTGTTTTTACTAGGAGAAAAAGTACAGCATCTCCCGCTGAATGGAAACATGTGTAGATGCACAGCAGCGCGCTCTAACGTCACGACATCGCTAGCTCTAACGCTAGCGGCATCGCCACTGGCGGTGGCGATGTCGCTAGCCTCATCGCGGCGTTGCGCAGGATATAAACCTGGGAAGGTGCAAAGCGCGCATTGATTGACCAGTGTTTACCACTGGAACATGTCAATGGCGGCTAAAGGGCAATGAGAAACAGACTAGTCCGATTAGACAGAGATACACGTAGCTCACTTTTAGTTAAAGCGCTCGCTGCAAATTTTTATTGTTCAACAACGCACAGAAGAAATATCCCATCGGAACTATAGCGTCCCACTTGTTCGCAAACCCTGCCGAAGACCAGTTCACCGGTCGAAACCGTTGGTGATAAAATTAAGACAACCGCTAAGCTGTGTTTCTTCTCTTCCCAAGTAAATTTGTATATATATATATATATATATATATATATATATATATATATATATATATATATGTGTGTGTGTGTGTGTGTGTGTGTGCGTGTGTGTGTGTGAGCGCTGACTATGTACTTCATCTGTATGACAAAACCATTGTAGTGATCATCATCGTATGTCACGCGGGCTGGGTCTCTTTGGCTCGTGCACCTGGATTAAAGATATCACCTGGTTGCTGCCGTACCGGACGTGGTCTCCTAAGTGGTGGAGCGTGCTTTGGTTCACACGTCCTCTTGCTCTCCCCGTCACCCCTGGAGCTCCGGTCTGGTCGACGGTTGTGCCCTCAAGCAACAGCGATGGCAGAACCCAACGCGTCCGCTGCTGCAACCGCTCCTTCTCAGCCACTTAGGCTTCACTACACCATGAGTACCTCTCATCGAGACCCTCCGGTATTTTCCGGCCTTCGCGACGAAGACGTTGAAGAATGGCTGGACAGGGACAGTCATGATCGAACCAGCGTTTGTAATTATTGGGACGAGGCGCACAAACTGCGCTACGTTCCTTTTTACTTCGATGGCGTCGCTAAAACCTGGTATTACAACCACGAGAGCGACTTCTCCAATTGGTCGGCCTTCACGGGGCATCTCCGTCAGGTATTTGGCACGTCCGCAGGATGCTCTGCAGTAGCGAAACAGAAGCTCGCAACCCGCATTCAGGGGGACAACGAATCGTATACGTCCTACATTGAAGATGTTCTGGCTCTCTGTCGCCGAGCACAAAATGACATGGCGCAGGCCGATCGCATCCGACATCTACTGAAAGCTATCAACTCTGTGGTCTTCAATGCTCTCGTGATCCAGAATCCGACTACCGTCCGGGACGTCATCACTACATGCCAACGCCTGGACGCGCTTTATTCCATGCGCCTTCCACACGCCTCCTGCGACGCTCGCTTTACCGGACAGCATGAATTGCGAGTCCTTATCCGCACAATTGTCAGAGCGGAACTCCACTGACTTAATATTTAGTTTAGCACTTTCTTTGTTGCACATATAAGTTGTTTTCCTGTATCCCCGTTGTTACTTGCACTGTGTGTTTCATATTGCTTGATTAACGATCTCAAGTTCGCTCCGTTGTTCAGAGCATTCTCCGGTCACTGTCGGCATCCTAATGAAAGAATGGTGATAGAGCTACAAATGCACAGGCTCATCGTACTGGTATCCTTCTGTGCGTGAGTGATTCGGCAGGGCATTGTCGGTGCTACAGTGAGCAAAGTTCGAGACTGTGCGCCTGTCTCATGGAAGCCTCTTTCGCTGCGCCAATACTCACAGGTTTACCGAAGCGCCGGCCAGTAGGACTCGGCGTAGCGTGCTGGCTACTATGGCATGGTCCATGTGCCGATGGGCCATTGCCCAGCGGTCGTTCGAGCCCGTGTAAAGCTCGGAGACGAACAGGGGACCCCGTTTCTGGTTGAGCCGCTGCTTGGCGAACACCTCAGACACGTTGACCACTGCGAAAATCCGCGCACCCAAGAATAATTAAACATTAAACGAAGGTCCTTCCCGAGTACTGTATGTGCCTCAAGTAAAATTAAATTTATCAATTTGCCACCCAGAACATTTGTATAATTAAATAAAAAAGAACAAAAAACGAAGGCGCTAGATTAAAAATGCGACTTTATAACAAAATAAGAAAAAACACCCCGTTTACTGCGGGAAGGCTTCGCCAGCGAGAAAACACGCAAATAGAAAACGCGGTTGGCGATGTCACCATATGTTCCTGCACCAGTAGCCGCGATTCGTTGATTATGGTGGCATAGATAATTGCTCCTCAGATTGCTATCAATACAATTAAATATTATCATACAGTTAGTTGAACTCGGCAAGAACATTCCTATGACTCAAGCGTATATAGTATCGACTGGAAGCAGTCGCTCAAAATTGTTGACTAACTCCGAGTAGCTGTCATCGTATATGTACAGATATTCACAAAGCCTACGAAGTTATCGACTGCATTACAAATGTCTGTGGGAATGGGGCCAACATTGGTTTATTCCGGGCTCTGTAAACATTATCAAGTGGCGTGGACAATTCGCAACCATATGTACAACTGCTCGAATACCAAGCAGGCTCAAATCAGTGCCTCATCTCGCTGCCATCACTTTTACTTTATTTCCCCTAATTATCCAGTAAGAGTGATTTATATCTCGCAGATTTTTTTTTTTCGCGCTTTCAGAATTCGTTGTTGAGACACGTACCAGCTCCGAAGGCCATTGCAGGAAAGACTCCTTCGACCCAGCCACAAGACACGGCGCCCGCTCCGACGCGGTCCGTGGTGAATAGCGCAGTGTCACTACCCAGCTCTCGGAGCATTAGGTCTCGCAGGTGCCGAAGGTAGGTGCGGTTACACTGCCTGGTCAAACCGTACTTGTTTTCCACCTGCGCCATGGTGGTGTTACCGGTATTTACCGGGTGACATCGATACAAACCACTATGCCAGTGCGATAGATCACATTTGACAAATATTATACGGGCGTATGTTGAGCGAATATCGGTCGTTATTCCTTCAACGCTCTGCGTTTATGTGCAAAGCGTTTCTGAGGCGAAAACCTTAGACGCCTCATCAATCCCGAAAAACGAGCATCCGTGACGTCGGCAACGTCAACACGAGCGATTAAAATAATAACAATAATAATCGCGTGACGACGTCACCGTATGACGTCGTCTGAACGTCAAGTATTGCAAAAGTTTTCGCGCCAACGTCACCAGGTTAACACATGACATCACGTAAGCAGTGCAACACCGAGTTTGGTGCAGAAGATTTTTCGGGCGAGAGGCGTGGAAGGTTCAGTTCATCGACTACGAAAAAGAAAGACGTACGCCTGTTGCCTTCAAATCATCTAGGCGAGTGCAATAAAATCGCCGCGAACTTCTATCGTAAGCTTTAATCGCTTCTGGCAACACAAAAAAAAAACTGCGCTGCATTCGGCGTAGATAACAAACTCACCTGAACCATGATGATGGGGCCACCGTTCCTCATGAGGAGGTGCCTCACACGTCTGAAAAGTTCGACGAGGTAGCGGTCTACATATTGGATGTACGCTGAAAGAAATTGGTGATTCGTGCTTAATTGCACATTCATATTACTGCGTGCTTCAATGAAAAGTGCTCGTCATATCTGTTAGGGCTCGCAAAAGGCGCGCCCAGCGTGATGGACTGCTGGACTGGCGTTGGGTCGCCTCAAGCAGCGCGCGCTGCCCAGCTGCCATGGTTAAGCCTCGTCCCTCGTAAGGGTAAGCTTCACGTGCGAGACATCGATATGGGACGTAAGCCCCGCCGCGGTGGTCTAGTGGCTAAGGTACTCGGCTTCTGACCCGCAGGTCGCGGGATCGAATCCCGGCTGCGGCGGCTGCATTTCCGATGGAGGCGGAAATGGTGTATAGGCCCGTGTGCTCAGATTTGGGTGCACGTTAAAGAACCCCAGGTGGTCGAAATTTCCGGAGCCCTCCACTACGGCGTCTCTCATAATCATATGGTGGTTTTGGGACGTTAAACCCCACATATCAATCAATCAATATGGGACGTAAACATAATCGTATACAATGATGCCTCAAGGCGCAATAAGAGTGTTTCGCACTCGCCGCAGTGCCGTTAGGTGGCTCTCGCGTTTAAATGCACATATCAGCCCTATAAAGTGTACGGATGTATCACCGCCACCGTAGCTCAGTGGTAGAGTATCGGACGCGTTATTCAAAGGTCCCAGGTTCACATCCTGCCGGCGGCAAGTCGTCTTTTCGCCCACTTTTATCTCTTTCTTCGCATTTACAGTCCAAATTCTTCTAATAACAACTCCTACACGCCTACTGGCGTGATTGTCTGCTAGTTCTCGTTAATATTGTCTAACGAACAAAACGATTCCTTAAATTTACACTTCATTCACGGTAGTTTAATTTTTTTAAGTTTGTTTCGCGGCACAGCGTTCTGATGCTGTAGTGACACCACAATTACAAAAAAAAGTGGTCATGTGTGCATTTACTTAACATAAGTCATGTCCCGAGATATATCGCGCGACGCGTCTTTTGTTGATGCCTCGAAATACAGGGTAATCAAGTGGCAGACTTATTGTCCGAATAAATGTTTCTTTTCAATTGTTTGCTACTCACGGTATTCTAGATAGAAGACAAAGACTGACACATCGCAAAGGTAGCCTTCACCACGCTCGTGAATTGTCATTACTAATCATTGTTTTTCATTGTCTGGTACGCGTGTACGTTTCATTAAGGGTATGTCACCAGGACGAGTTGGTTGGGTCATCTCGGGCATCAGCGCAAGGTGACGTCATCCGTATGTCATGAGATGGACGCTTCTGTTCATGACAGGTGCTTCATACTGTTTTTGTCGCTCCTTGTGATGTTTCATTAAGGTGACGACACAAAGCACTTTGAATCAATCCGCAGCAAGTGTATAAACGTAGCCGCTCCACAAGGACTCACTTGTATCCATTGTTCGCAGGCGAATGCCGGGATCTTTCCGCAAGAGCCAGTACGGAAGGCCTCCCTGCAGAATGTGTTTCTTCGCATATTAGGAAATAGTAGCACCAGAGTCCTTCAATGCTTCAACGGTATTGAAGGACTCTGTTAGTACTAAGCATTAAACAGGCACTCGAAAAATCACGACACGTGAGCGCGCGTGTTTCCTCTTTGACGCGCCGTGGTGGTCTGGTCGTTGTGGTACTCTACTACTGACCCAAAGGTCGCGGGGGCGAATCACGATCCCGGCCACGGAAGCCGCATTTCAATTGACGTGAAATGCTGGTGATGCGTGTGCTTACATTTATAATAACGTTGAAGAACACCGCATAGTCAATACATCCGGAGTCATAATTTCACACGTTAGTGTCAGAAAGAAAACTTGAAATATACAGAACCATCTCACGCTGGCTCTTTGACCATGTTTTTTTTTATCTCACTTGTGACTTGGCTTTATTTTTGCTATGCTTTTTCATGTTTAGCTGATCTGATATGAAATGCTCAATAATTCGTCCAACATATTTGATTTTACCAATAATGTCGGTCCTTTGTTGTGTTCGTTATAACCGTAAGTTTTTGCATAATCAACCGATGGCTCCACTACCTTTGCTTTGGGACCCTCGCCCGCATACTTTGATCTTGTAACTTTTGATCTTGTAACTCAATAAAATTAGGAATATAAAAGAGGAAGCAGGGGGGGGGGGTTGCTTTGCAACTTCTAGCGAACGTTGATTTCGCCATCTTTGAGTGAAAAAACATTGATTGATTTGTGGGGTTTAACGTCCCAAAACCACTATATGATTATGAGAGACGCCGTAGTGGAGGGCTCCGGAAATTTCGACCACCTGGGGTTCTTTAATAACGTGCACCCAAATCTGAGCACTCGGGCCTGCAACATTTCCGCCTCCATCGGAAATGCAGCCGCCGTAGCCGGAAATCGAGCCCGCGACCTGCGGGTCAGCAGCCGAGTACCTTAGCCACCAGACCTCCGCGGTGGGGCAAAAAAAAAAACGAACAAACAACAGATGTGCCGTTTCGTGTGCGCACCATGTCTCTTTCGGCGCCGATGTAAGGGCCTGGCCGGAGAATGACCATCAGACTCAAGTTGTGGGCCATCTCCAGGAAGGACACCAGGTCTCGTTGTCCGCGGAAGTCGAAAAGACCTTCTTCCGGCTCGTGGCTGCTCCACTCGACGAAGCTGCGCGTGTATTCAGCAGTATACAGCTGTCAGGAGACCTCTTTTCAAAGCATTCTCTCATAATCATATCGTGGTTTTGGGACGTTAAACCCCACAAATCAATCAGACCTCTTTTCAAAGCATTTTCTAAAAGATTAACGGCAATCTCTTTAACCCAGTCATTCACATGCAGACCCTATTGTGAACGCTGTGGTGGAAATCATATACAAGGACAGATTCGGTCTTGTTGGTAAGACACACGGTGTAAGAATACACCGTGGTAAGACATAAGGCGATCCTAAACGCAGACTTTACTTTTTAATGGCTGTAGTTATTGTCACGTGGACGTGACGTTGACGAAGGCAGCAGTCAACGTGTCCAAGACGAAATTCGGGTGAACTTGTGCCCAGTAATAAAAGGTGAAGTACAATCAATGCACGCTACATACACTGATATCGGCAAACAGAGCATCGGCCGTTGATAATCTGATCTGTGGTAAAGCGCGTCGGCATTTACACATGCGACATCGAACATTGGAACCTTATCGCTGCTGCTCGCGTAATCTCTCAAAATAAATTTCACTGTTCACGTTCTGTGTGTAATCTTTAAGAGGCTGATGTCGTAAAATCGTGAAACTTCTGAAACATTGCGGGCTGATCTGTAAAAATCACCCCCCCCCCCCCTTTTTTTGATAGGATAACGGATCGTGAACTTGGATTTTTCCTTTCCGTCTGTCTCTATAACACAAGAAGGTATAGGCCACGTCAGAGGTGTCTGTCCCATAGAGCATAGAGTTTCCCACAATACTTACTAGAGGGAACTCTGGCGCTAGTGTCTATGGGAGTTGCAACACACGGCGCTTCAACGAGCATGGGAATGATGGGTAGTACACACATTTGTCTAATTTTCGTACTTCTGGCCTGCTTCTGGCTCCGTGTGTGTTCGTGTGGCTTGGAGCTGTTTTTTCACGAAAACACAAATTAGCAAATGTTCACCGTTTGCGCTTCAGAACCTTATTTTTTAGGCTTACCATTTCGAATCGAGTCACTAAGTTCAAGAGGGTTCGTTCTTTCTTTCATAACAAAACCGAAACACAGCGATAAACGAAGCCGCAAGTACGATTCGCCGCCCGCAAGTACGAAGACTAGGCAAATGTGTGTACTATCCTTCATTCCCATGGTAGCTGAACGATCGCAGCGCCAGAGTGCCCTCTAGTTAATTTTGAGAAACTCTATGCCATAGAGTCACGTACGTGTCGATGGTGTTCAGGCCGGCGGCGCGCGCGTAGTTCAGGCGCTCCATCCAGAGTTCGCGCGGCGTGCGGAAGTAGTGGAGCGAACCGGACAGGATCCGCACCGGCTCGCCGGCCAGCATGAAGGAATCGCGTTCGAAGTCAATGGCGAACTGAGATGGCCGTCCACGAGGAGGCTGCGTTGTTTGAGATCAGCGCGTTTGCATTATAAGCTCTGGCAAAATAAATTTCAGATACGCTCGGGCTTAAAGGGACACTAAAATCAAATAACGATTTATGTCAGAGGGAAAGCTTGATGTTGGACAACATCTGAAACGACAATATTATCAACAGCAGTGCCCTACTTATCGAGAATGGACGAGAACACATGCGCCGCAGTTGGACATTCTCAGAATCACCCCGATGACGTCAGACGAACCACTTACAATTAATTACTAGTAATCGATCTAGCTGCACTAAACAAGATTCTTCCATTTACCAGAAGACGCAATAAAATGCTAGTTGTTCGTTCCTGTTTGATTCGTGAAAAAAAAATAAAGAACCGCCGGACGTTACTAGGGGAAGGACTCGGGTGGTTCAAAAATTTAATTTTCGCATGGTTAAACTGGACCAGTCTTGTTATCTAGCGGGGCCGGTTGAAACAAAACACGTCTTCCATCTCGGAGCCAATGGCAGGAAATTGATCAATGGCCGTTGTTGCTGCTGTGACTCCCGCTGCTTTCGTTCTGCTAGTGTCGGCGGCCGCGCAGTAAAGCCAGGCAACGTTGTACACGGCAACAGTGACATGAGACGGTCCACTTGAGGCGGGTAACCTGAAGTGCGCTAACCCGATACGGACCACTAAAACGTGATTTTATTTCAAAAAAAAAAAAACCCTTCCTTAGCACGAAAGTAACGCTACGAAGTTTCTGTACTGCTATTTTAGGAACCAACGTCGACTTAATAGTTGCTTTTAGTGTCCCTTTATGTCATAGCCCACCGTGGTGTCCATGCATGAGTAGAGATCATTGTGTAACTCGAGAAATAAGCTAACGTGGACCACAATAGAGTAATACTAATACACCGGAGGAGGAGGGATGAAAGGGTCGAGTGATGCTTATAATCGAACTCGATATAGCGAAAATTGACAAAAACTGCCAGACTTATGCGCGACGCGCAGCACACTCTTCCAGCTGTCGCTGGAAGAGCGGCCTTTCAGAGCCTTTTTAGGGGCGAAGCTCCTTAGGGCGTGGGCTGTGCGTCCCCTGTATGTAGCCACCTCTAGTTTAGTTCTTGCAGTGTTCACTAGATGGCGGTACCGTCCCCTGTATGTAGCCACCTCTAGTTTAGTTCTTGCAGTGTTCACTAGATGGCGGTACCATCTCCTGTATGTAGCCACCTCTCGTTTAGTTCTTGTAGTGTTTACTAGATGGTGGTACTTGTAGCTGATGATGAAAAGATGCAAGATGTTATAAACTAGAAAGCGGTACTTGTAGTTGATGAAAGACGCGAGATCTTATAAAATAGGAATGATGTCACATATGGCGCGTGTCATTGGTTGAAGGCAATCGTTCGATTTAGTGCGGCGACGTACGCTAGGGGGAGCGATGTAATAAAATCGAGTGGGCAAAATGTACAGAGGATTCATGGTTTACCAGGTTTACTTCCGGAGCTTCGCCCACTCATCATCATTCACTTCGTGGATATGGCGGAATTTTTTTTAACTGTAATTGAGTTACTGCTCCAAGCAAACCTGCAGAGTAGCCACTATGCCATAAATTATGATTTTTTGTGGATTAAGGAGACAATCACTAAGCCAATCTTCGCCGATTCTTCGTAAAAGCGTGGCGCCCACTACTAACTCACAAGGATTTTTGAATAATTATTTTCATTCTTTTGCTGTCGAGGATGAAGGATTACGCCTGAACATTTTGTAACGGGTTGGAGCATTCGATGAGCCACTCGTTACGCAATTCGTATAGTGTGGCGTCTGGTTGTTTATTTGCTATTACAAAATGCTTTATTACTCATATCAACGCTATTTCCCGACCTCATGTCTGCCTATGGCCTGTTTGCATCGGATTTCTAAGCACCATTGCGGCTCAGTACGCGCACTTAGCTACGCTGGGCCAAATCAGGAGACGCTTTCTCCTTTTTTCCCCCTTTCGTGGGAATTTTTTGTGAATAATGCCCAAATAAATAAATAAAATAAAGAACTTCATACATCTTGACTTGTAGTCACGAAGGCAACAGATGAAAAAAACAGCGTTGCTCAGTGGTATAGAATATACTGAGCTGGCACGCCAGAGACCCATGTTCGAATTCCATTGTCTCCTTAGTGTTTCGTATCAACTACGTCTTTTTTTTTTCTTATTTCGCGTGATATTGATGACGGACACCAGCGGCGGCGGACAATTACGGCACATGCGACCCTTGTTGTGATCTCATAACATCTTTCTCTGTAGAACACGTAATTCTCTACACGCTATACTGACACTGAGTGACACTAATTTACCGCATAATAACAAACTATATAGATACACTGAACTAACGTTGAAAGTTCAACCATGCATACTTTATGCGTGTTCGGGAGTGCATTTGTATGTATGCCTGTATATTACGCGTGTAAAATTAAACTCTCGGGACCCTATTCTCCCCCATTCCCCCCTGCTACTGTGGCTTCGCTTGTGATCGATTGATAAGCAAAGCATGGTTTTCGCCACCGGGTCGTATTAGGCAAATGCGGAAGGAACCCTGCAACTTTATTGTGGTGTTTCTTCAGCATTGCCTAATGTAGGCCCCCGCCGGATAGTGGACTCCCTTACAGTTGTAGCACAGTGCGGTTGTGACAGTTGTGTGGGGGGTGGCCCTGCAGTGAATTCCCATACCGTGCCCTAATATAGTAGCATCCGCAGTTGTTACAACTTGCAGATTGCCTTCCGCGTTTCGTTCGGGCATGATGCGTCCGGTGCTATTTATCGCAAAAGGGAAAATGGGCGTAGAACACTATAGTAAGCATATAAGCTCACTCGTTGAAGGTTGGTGCTGAACTTTAGCCAAGCCTGGGAAAACAGGAATGAGCACGTGACGGCAAAGGCGAGCCGCTTGAGAATGGCGGTGATGCATTGTGGCTTCGCTACGGAGACCATGTGGTTTTTTGGCAGCGAACGTCCAATCAGCGCAGGAACTTTCCAAAAAGACACCACTGTACTATAACGATGAAGGGGCGGCCTCGGTAGAAGGATCCCGTAACCTGATGTCCGGTCTGAAAATTTTCAAAATATTAAGATGAAAACACGGGCATAAATGACGAGTTATAATTATAGGGATAAGTTTAATCGCAAAAACTTCGAGTCCCGCAAGGTAACAAAGGGGCCACTGAAGGTTGTTAAAATTCACACTTCGTAATTGTTACGACTGATGAGCTCGTGAATCGGTAAGAAGTTCACGGACAGACACGATTCGCTTAGTGTGGAATCGCACTTAATCTAACGTCTACATACAGCGGCGTCGGTTCAGCGCCTAGACATATCGATGAGCGTAGTTCTTGCCATGATAATTGTATACCCAGTCTAGATTTACGTAAAGAGTGATAGTGACTGCCCCTATTCAGCATGCAATGGAGTCTCATAGGGGCGATTAAAATAAAGAAGCGCGATCTCATTTGTGATCCCACCAAATACCGAAAACTTTGTCTCCCAATGAGTGAAAACTTTGTAATGGTAATTAAGAAGCCTTGTAACACACAAAACGGGTAATTCAGAGCATACCTTAAGCGGTAACAGGGCGAAAAACGGTCGCACAATTATCGAATAACAAATACAGTTGAACCCGTATATGCCGAACTCGCAATTGCAGTTGCAGAAGTTGGTTTTGCGAGAGCGCACGGAGCCTTTTGATATTTGAAGAAGCCAACAACAATACGACTTTAAAAAAAATATTCGGTTTCTAATTTTTCTTGGTTTGTAGTTTGCTATACGGAGTTACTATACAAGGGCGGATTATGTGCAATAAAATACGGTATTGATGTAAATAGCGCCTCACAATCTTCATATGCATCTCAGTGCTCGACGGGTACTGGAAGCGTCTAGTCCGCCTTGGGACTAGTTTTTAAATATCGTAATCAATGTGCTTATTCGGATGCAGAACACAGCGGCGATGTGAGTTCTCTCAAGGTCAACTGTCTTGATTGTTGCCGGCTTTTCGGATAACAAATGGTTCCATACCTGTTCTAAGAAATCCATAGGTGACGGGCTAGCGGACGCGTGAGCTAAGGAAAATTTCTTGATTTCTAGACTCGCACGTCACTCGAAGGTTCATATTGTTGTGCAAAAAAATATTATCATTGTTATTATTATAGCGCTAATGACGAAACGAAAAGACGAACGGCAACCCTGCACGACTGGCTCGTGACGTAACCAAAAACACACGATGACTCGCAGTAGTTTCTACTCGCTGCGCGCGGCGTTCTCCTTATCACACTACTCCAAATGCACGCGGAAAAGTCCCACTTCCGTGAGAAAAGAGGTCCAAAGCTTTTGCGGAAAAGCCAACTTCCTGAGGCGATTCGCCATGCTGCTCGATATATGAAGTGTTCAGGCTATTGTGCTAGATGTAGCCGTAGATTTTCTTATGCATTGACTTGAAGCATTTCTGTGATCGGAATTGGTTCGATATAAAGAATAGCAAGTTTACTCGAGTTCGGGAAAGACGGGTTCGATTATTAAATAAAGGAGAAATCGAATCGTTTACAATAATAATTAGTATACAGATACAAGGAGTGCAACGTGTTTAGAAATCAATCCCCACCGCACGCACACACAAAGAAAAGACTGATTGGTGGCCCGAAAATAAACCGGAACTTAGGAGAGCAAGCTATATATAATATATTGCTCGAAGTCGAGAAATATTTTAAAATTTATGTGTAATTTTAATGACGAAGTAGTCAAACGGTGTCTTATTAGCACAGCTGCATTTAATGCTGTCATGCAAAGAACAGAGTCGCTAAGAATGCAGCCTTCTCACCAAAACACAGAGCTCTCAGTAAAAAAAAAAGGTCATTGGGTTAAGCATACAAGATTCCAAGCTGGCGAATTAAGTCGTCGCCTTCCTCGAGAAACGACTGCGTGAAATAAAACAAAGAATAAAACTAGTCTCGAATTCTACCCCAAAACAATGTAGACCAATCTTCTCTTTCTCTGGTAGCTCATACCCGATGCAGTGGATTGGCTGAATAATAGTAATTCTTTCAGTATTTTTTTATATCTTACTCATATAAGCTCGAATTCACCAATATAACGAACTTAAATATTTCATTACTAATTATTCGTACTTTTTAAAAGGATGAAGAATTTCGCCAGATATTCTTTTACGCTAACTGATGAATTCCTCAATGAAGAATGAAACACTTCTGTGACTGTAGACCAGAGTAGAGGTGCCAAAAGAAATAATACTTGATTCGCATACTTCCAGACCCAGATTTCGAAGAGGTGGCACCATGAGTCTTCTCCTCAATAACGTGAACCGGCGACAGAATAGAAAGTAATGACTAATGGTTTCTTCCTCATTACAGAAAAGGCGCAGAGGGGAAAGCGCTATAGACTTGCCCTACATAGGTCTACATAGGCCACGCGGCAGCGACATTTGACATTTAATTGGTTATAGCCACTTCCATTATTATCGAACTCGATAAGTCGCTGTGTCAGGGAAATAATAGGTGCTTATATTTAGTAGAAGTCGTCAGTACAAGGTATTTTATGTTTTTTTAATATGATATAGTGCGCGGAATCTTGCAGTTGTCATGTATGCCGTTAGCGGGAAAACCCGAATTATCGGTGCCAAAAGCACCGCCTTTGCTAAAGAATCAGCCCTTTTGTTTAACAACAAACATTTGTGGCCCGTAACCCAAATTAAATTGATACATTAAAGGCTAGCGGGCACAAGTACTTTGAAGAGCTTTAGTAGAGGCGTTTCACCAGATGCGGGAAGAGAAGAGCTCGCAGATATTCGGTAGTGTAATTCACCCGCTTAAATTTTGTGAGGCTAATATTATAGCCATAAATTCAGTTGTAACAACAGAAATAAAACCTAGCAGTTGTAATGAAAAAGACCGCTCAATTTCTGGGCGAAATATTCTTATGCGCGAGATATTTCCTCAGATCGCCATGCGTCCATTGTAATGACATTCATTCGTTGGCCGATTATTTAGATGCTTATGCTAACAGTCCATTTAAAATGCTGTAAGGTAATAATTGCACATTGTTCGGAAAAATATTGAGGTATACAATGTCTATGGGGTCAGGTTCTATCGTCAAAGGAAGTACATTGTGAATTAGCATACATTTAGGGAGTCAAGTAATTTTTGAACAGATATCATTTGTCGCTAACAAAATCTGGGCCAGTGCTCGAAAAAAAATAAGTATAGATTGGAAATGAAAGCTTTTTGAGTATGATTAGACAGTGATTCGTACAACCTTAAAGGGGCCCTGAAACACTTTTTAGAGTGACCATAGAATGTATTAACTGGAAAAGCTTATTGCCTTATACCCATTGCGCGTACTTCTTTTGTTGCGATTTATTCAGTATGAGGCTGCCAGTTGAAATGTTAATTACATATACCTACTAGGTATTTTGATGATATGATAGTGATGACCCCATATGAATGGCGCTCCCCCAGAAAGAAAGATGGTCCAAGAACCGGGAGGCAGAATGCTTAAAGTACTGGACTGTGTAACTAAAACCAATATGCTTACTGAGCAAATAAATATGCTTACTGAGCAAGCGGTCAGACCATCTTTCTTTCCTAATAGAAATAACAACGAATTACAAACTAAAAAAAAACTGAATAAGTAGTGGTAATATTCCATCTGTTTTAATAAAATTGATTGCTCAACCATATCGTACACCGTAGAGTAACTAATGCACGGTATATATATATATATATATATATATATATATATATATATATATATATATATATATATATATATATATATATTATATATATATATATTCTCGCCGACGCCTATAGTAAGTTGCATGCGGCTCTCTAAATTAACATGCGCGCATCATATTGAACTATAATATAACCGTGGACTGCGGTTTAATATTGCGTTATCATCAATACATTTCATTACCCGTGCATTAACCAGATTATCCGTGAATGACATGAATCCACATGCGGGGTTACTCACCCGCGTTGAGATGATGATGATGATGATGATGAATCCACAGACGTGGCTCGTACCCACTCAGGGGGATTGGCCAAGAATCGATGATTTAATTAGGTAAGTTTTTTTTTTAATATTGAAACCACCCACCAGAAAAAAAGAATGAAAAAAATAAAGAAACCCTAGTCAGAATGAATGGAGTGCAATAGTTGCTTGTCACTCGTGCAGATAAGACAACTATTCATTACCTTGAATAACAATCAGGATAGTTAAACAATGCTCTTGTGTTCGTTGGAATTATTATTTTTTTGCATGATTAATAATCACGCAATTAAAAGCTTAATTCTTTTACTTTCAATCAGGTACTTGCAAACTGTGTAGAAAACGTTCTCGTGGCTGAAGCCCAGATCGTAAGCACCGAAGGAAAGTATGTTTTCTGTAGATAAGTTCAACCGCAGGCTAGCGATTGGGAGGGCTAAGAATGTTTTCCTAAGCAATTTGTATCGGCGACATGATAAAAAATAGTGCTCTATTGTTTCCAATTCTGCACAAAAGTTGCATAGTGGTGATATCGCCAAACCAGCCCTATGTGAATAGAAATTTAACGGGGGGACACGACATCGAAATCTGGTTATTATGGTTTCCAACTGTTTTGTAGGACACCAATGACTTTTCCATGGAAATCTTAAGTGAGTAAATTCTGGTGTTGACAATATTGCTTCCATAGCGTCTGCACTGAGCGCAAGCTTTCTGTATCTTGTCGCCGTTATAGTGGCCACTTCGGGAAGGACTGATAGTACTGGCCCTTCCAATGCTGCTCGTGCTAGAGAGTCGGCGATTTCATTTACTTCTAAGCCGCAATGACCGGGTACCCATACTAATTTCAGTAGCTGCAGCTGAGGAGGAACTAGCATAAGGAGCGTCTTTAAGGCCATCGATTTTGTTGACGCCGTAATCGACGTACATACTGACAGGGAATCCGTTATTATGATCGCATTAGCGGCATTCAAAGGTAGCTTTCGCAGCGCTAGAACTATTGCCAACAGCTCAGCTTCAAAAACTGGGGTGAAATCCGGTAATCTTAATGAAAAAGACCAGTCAAGCGAATGTGAGTATATACCTACACCTGTCTTTTCATCCAATACTGAAGCATCTGTGGCTATAATGTTATTCGTTTCCGCGTGTGCAAGATAATCCTGCAGTCGGCTATTTAATACCCTATAGGATTGTAATTTGGGCTTAGAGGGAAAAATGTCATCGAATTCAATCTTAAGAATTTGATTTGTATCCTGCGCAGCAATCACATCTCGAATTTTTACATTTAACCTATCTAGTTGTTTCTGAACAAAAGCAATTTGAGGTGTTCGAAAGCGTGGCCAATGGGCAAGAAAAAAGCTGTCTGGGTCATTTATAAAATCATACTCAGATCGTCTTGGCGCATAGCTATAAAATTTCAGAAACGTCTGAACCGTTAGGATACGAAAACGGCAAGGCAATGTAGGTAATCGTGCTTCCTGATACAAAACATTGTTTCTTACAAACCTCGGTAGTCCTAGACACAATCTCAAGGCTTCTCGTTCCAGCATGACCAGAGGCTTTATTTATAGGCAGGGCCACCTGAGAACAATACGCACCCGAATTCTAGGATTGGTCGCATATACATTTTATAGATCATCACCATTGTGCTTCTGCGTAGACCATATCGGCGGCTGCTCAGTCTACGAAGAATTCCTAAGGCGCGTTGTGCTTTAGATGCCATGCTTTCTATGTGAGGAGTCCAGTTTAGGTTGGCATTATAAGTTACTCCCAAATATTTAAGAGATTCCACCTGTGGAATGGGCTCTTGTTTATAACATATTGAAATTGAGATGGGATCGGATAACGGGAATATCAATACTGCACTCTTATTTACATTTAAGGTCATGCAGACTGCATCTAGCCATCTCTCCAGCATATTGACATATCTCTGTAGCGTTTGATATAAAGAATATATGTCACTATGTGCCGTGAAAAATGCAATATCGTCAGCATATACAAACACCTTCACGTCTTGGCAATGCGGTATAGTGCTCATTAGGATGTTAAATAGAACTGGCGATAATACAGCGCCTTGGGGGACACCACGTGTTTGTTTGCACTTTGACGATGCGCAACCATCCTTAAAGCAATAAAACTCCCTTCCTCTCAAAAATTCCCTCACCCACGCCAATATATATTTTGGGAGATTGTGGCTCTCTAATCATCATATTGAACTATAATATAACCGTGGACTGCGGTTTAATATTGCGTTATCATCAATACATTTCATTACCCGTGCATTAACCAGATTATCCGTGAATGACATGAATCCACATGCGGGGTTACTCACCCGCGTTGAGTCAAGGCCCGCCTCGTCTTCTTCTTCGCTGTCTTGGTGGCTTATAAGTTGTACCTGTCTACCTATATCCACACCGACATCTATTATCTCCCGCAATTTCTATCTGCTTTATAACGTTGGACAATTTAAATTTTATGAAGATGCATTCTAAAACGCTTTTGGAATATTAGGACCTTATTTTACTGTAATCCCGATTTATTCCTTTTCTCACAGGTCATCTATGCAGATTCTTGATGAAGGTACGGTGGCTATAACGAAGGAGTATACACGCATGTATTAAAAGGCATCTCAATAGCGTCAATTGTTGAGTAGCCTGTTCTAAATCCTGCTTGTTCCTTTGGTTGATTGAATTCTAATGTTTTCTTTATTCTGTTAGCAATTACCTTTGTAAATAGCTTGTATACTACAGAGAGCAAGCTGATCGGCCTGTAATTCTTCAAGTCCTTGTCATCTCCTTTCTTATGTATTAAGATGATGTTAGCGTTCTTCCAAGATTCTGGTACTCTTCCCGTCAGGAGACACCTCGTAAACAGGGTGGCCAGTTTTTCTAACACAATCTGTCCTCCATCTTTCAGCAGGTCTGATGTTACCTGATCCTCACCAGCAGCTTTGCCTCTTTGCATGCTCTCCAAAGCTTTTCTGACTTCTTCTATCATTACTGGTGGGGTGTCATCTGGGTTACTGCTAGTTCTTATAGTATTAAGGTCGTAGTTGTCTCGGCTACTGTAAAGATCTCTGTAAAACTCCTCCGCTATTTTAACTATCCTATCCATATTGGTAGTTATTTTGCCTTCTTTGTCCCTTAGTGCATACATCCGACTTTTGCCTATCCCAAGTTTCCTCTTCACTGCTTTGACCCTTCCTCTGTTTTCATACTATCAATCAGGTAATAGAGAAATGCTCAGAGTATAACCAACCACTATACATAGCCTTCATAGATTACGAGAAGGCGTTTGATTCAGTAGAAATATCAGCTGTCATGCAGACACTGCGGAATCAGGGCGTAGATGAAGTATATATAGACATCCTCGAAGAAATCTACAGGGGATCAACTGCTACCATAGTGCTTCATAAAGAAAGCAGCAGAATACCAATCAAGAAGGGTGTAAGGCAGGGGGACACTATCTCCCCAATGCTATTTACCACGTGCTTACAGGAGGTTTTCAGAAGCCTAGAATGGGAACAGTTAGGGATAAGAGTTAATGGAGAATACCTTAGTAACTTGCGCTTCGCCGATGACATTGCATTGCTGAGTAACTCAGGGGACGAATTGCAACTCATGATTACGGAGTTAGACAAGGAGAGCAGAAAGGTGGGTCTTAAAATTAATCTGCAGAAAACGAAAGTAATGTACAACAACCTCGGAAAGGAGCAGTGCTTCGAGATAGGTAATAGTGCACTTGAAGTTGTAAAAGACTATGTCTACTTAGGGCAGGTAATAACCGCAGAGCCTAACCACGAGATTGAAGTAACCAGAAGAATAAGAATGGGGTGGAGCACATTCGGCAAGCACTCTCAAATTATGACAGGTAGATTGCCACAATCCCTCAAGAGGAAGGTATATAACAGCTGTATCTTGCCGGTACTTAGCTACGGAGCAGAAACCTGGAGACTTACAAAGAGGGTTCAGCTTAAATTGAGGACGACGCAGCGAGCAATGGAAAGAAAAATGGTAGGTGTAACCTTAAGAGACAAGAAGAGAGCAGAGTGGATTAGGGGACAAACGGGGGTTAAGGATATCATAGTTGAAATAAAGAAGAGGAAATGGGCATGGGCCGGGCATGTAGCGCATAGACAGGATAACCACTGGTCATTAAGGGTAACTAACTGGATTCCCAGAGAAGGGAAGCGGGTTAGGGGGAGACAGAAGGTTAGGTGAGCAGATGAGATTAAGAAGTTTGCGGGTATAAATTGGCAGCAGCAAGCACAGGACCGGGTTAACTGGCGGAACATGGGAGAGGCCTTTGTCCTGCAGTGGACGTAGTCAGGCTGATGATGATGATGATGATGATGATGACGATGATGATGATGATGACTATGATGATGATGATGATGATGAATAGCGTAGCCGCAAATTATACTCGGGCGGGGGAAGGGATAGTTGAATACTTTTTTCCCGAAAAAAAATTCAGTTTACAAAACGTGGGAGGCCAAAATCGTCCTGGAGTACCTGGAAGACCAGTGACAACTCGTCGCCAGGGCCAAGAGGACAGTCGAAGCCAGAGGATTCCTGGACTAGCGAACCTTCCCACCTTAGGGTGACACCGGGCCTCGCTCAGAACACTGTTTTCTAAATAAACGTTTATTTCTCTCTCTTTCTCTCTCACTATCTCTCTCTCTCTCTCTCCGTATATGCACCCACATTTAATCAGACTTACGACAGTGCGTGAAATATGGTTAACGTTTCTCCAACACCCGAAAAACTTACGGCTACGCTCCTTTGATATGCTTGCCGACCGGTCTGCCAAAGTACGAAGGTTATGAAGTTGCACAAGTTGCGGCGTATACTGCAGGTCACGCGACAACGAAATCAAGCGCGGTCATAATCTGATTGTTATTACGGTATCCCACTTACGCCGGAGACATATTAAGGCGAAAAGTGTAGGCCGTTAAATCATTCTCTGAAAATTGCTTCCAATTATTTACTGAATTGTTAATCAAGAACTCTGAAAATGGAGGTCAGATTCGTATTAAATTTCGCGCCTTAAGTGAATGAATATGCGGATCCACTTGATCATTCCACGGCGGCCCAGTTGTGTAAATGCAGGGTGTCCCAAATATCCCGCAGCATGTTAAAAAAAGAAAAAAAAAACGTTGTTACGCGAAGCCCCCTAGTACATATTGTTCTCAGTATACTGTAGTAGCTACTAAGTTTTCTGTCAATGAGGTTTTATTAAAGTACTAATTATATTCCTAACTCGACAAGTACTCGCCTAAATCATTAAAACGTCAATTACGCATAGGCATGCTCAAATGACAGCCAACTACGCTATTTTGAGCAACGCGCTAATTACGGGTTCATTTTTTTTTCGACTGATAAAGACAGCACGCGAAATATGGAAAATATCACTTGACTCCGCTTCTATCCGCAAAGTAATCTTGACTTGCTACCTTTGAGTGATCCTGTTTGACGGTGCTGCTTTCTGATGCGCGCTGTACGGTTACTGTATATGCTGCCTATACAGCAACTCTACTACGCCCGGCAGTCTAGCTCGTCGATACTCTAGCTCACATGCCCTTGGAGTGTGGGTCACTATAGGCCTGACGTATACAGCAAGCCCAGATGGGAAGCCATGCTGCACAGCGCCAAGTCTCAAGACCAAATCTTGGCCGTCCGATAGGCCCGCGACAGAGCCCGCAGACTATAGGCCTGTCGGTACCCACTTGTGAATAGCCGGGTGGGCCAATGGCATCTATATATAACTTCAGGCCTGCTCAATGTGTCTGCCTCGGTCTCTGACGTCACTCCGTTGTGACCGGCGTGTTTCGCTGCACAGGCGTGCCTACGCTTGCTCTCGTCGCTCGACAGGCATGGATTGGCAAGCCCGACGAACGTTTTCGTGGCGTGATGGTGTATGTACTTGTTGGCGACTCGAGAAGACCGTCTTTTTCAGTGTACGTGAACTGTAGCGTGAATATGTGATGTGTTTTGTGCACTGGATATTTGCCATCTGCATGGCTGCGAATCCGAATGGTTGGGCGATGCTGCGTTCCGAATTGTCGCGGCAAAGAGACCGAAGTTCCGAGTGTTCTCGTTTCCTAAGGACAACCGAAAGAATAAAATGAGAGTGTGTCGTTCGTCGAGCTGACGTCGACATTCGTTTTCTTCGTGACCTGAAGGTACGTGTGTGCAACGATATTTATAATTGGTTCCAATGGCGCCATATCCACCACGTTCCGTTCTTGCTCCAAGATAAAGGTGTCATGAGAGCTGACTTTTCGGCGTAAGCTATGGCATTGAAATGCTAAATGCGCGTGGCAGTACATTTTTAGAACCGGTCTGCAGGGTCGATAAACATTTTGCTATTGGCGATTAGCGTCATGGACTTGTATTACTTCAGCTCACTTGGTTGATAAGAAAGGAAGGAATACGACTTAATGCATCGGCTTTCTGTATAATTTTTTGCCGATATTCATACCACTTAATTGCGGTCAGCATCTTAGCATAATATGTTTTCTTGAAAATTAGATGCGTGTAGACACTTCGGTAAAGCGCTTTCTTAATTGGTTTTCAGGTGAGATTTCTACTTCAAGCTAGAATATTTAGGAACCTCTACCTAAATATACCGATCCAAGAACCGGCAGTGAACTAGAACCGCCCACTGGGGCTACACGGTTCAATATAGACCCAGTACTAACATTTTTGCCAGGAACTAAGTTATATGACCGACTATATGTATACGCTCCACTGCGAGAGTGCCAACAGAAAACCGCTTCTTGTGCCTGTCAAAAGATTTTTTGTGAAACGAAAGATTTTGTTTTCTCTGCAATGGTCCTGACCCTGATAATATGCCGAATAACATACAGCGCAAAATATAAAGGCAGCAGCGCAAACTCTCCTCAATAACTACGTGGCTATGAAGACAGGTGTTCGGAAGAGTACAGATAAAAACTGCAGAAATTTTCCAGATGAGTAGGAACAGTTTCTATGCATGCTCTATACATCGCGCGCGCGCGCGTGTGTGTGTGTGCGTGCGTGCGTGCGTGCGTGCGCGTGTGTGTGTGTGTGTGTGTGCGTGCGCGCGCAAATCAATGAGTAATGAATAAAATTCGCCTTATTTATTTCGTCACACTGTTGGTCCATCAAATGTTGCTCTTCTAGATCGACCACACGTTCGATAGCGCATAATCTTCGACTTCTTCGTGGAAGAAACGCACGTGAACCTGTCAATGCTTTGAAGCGGAATACAATACTTAAACCAGCGCCCTTTTTGACTCCAAAGGCAGAATAAAACTGTTGAGCGTGTAAACCTTGCCGCCAACGCTTTATCTTTTACTGGTAGCTCCCGTACGGGCACTCGCTCGGGCAACACGAGTGACGTCACGGCGGCAGTGAGCAGGCCTGATAGTCTGGGTGGGCGAGGAGGACACTCTCTCCCACGTCAGTAACCGACATCAACAAACTTGCTCTTTTTCTCTCTCTAGTCGCGTCATTTCCATAACCTCGTGGGCTTTATCAGTAAAAAATAAGTTTTTTTTGTTATAAAGAGCACACTTAGATGCCATTTGAACATGCCTACACTGCGAAACTTTAATGAATAGGCGAGTTTTTGACTAGAGAAAGTAATCAATGCTGAATAATTAATCATCATAGCCTGATTAAACCTCATTAACAAAGAAAATTCTGCTGGCTACTACGGTGTAGCGGGAACAATATGTCATAGCTGTGCTTCACGTGATGACTTTCCCCGTTTTGTTTACTCCTGCTGCATGATATTTGGGCACCCTGCGAATTGCCCCCGTCGGCGTACGTCACAGTAGCGCGAATATTTGAAAGCTTACCACGGCCAATAACTTTCCCACAGCTAAAACTTCCTTGGAAGAGCAGTTTGTGTTCCTCTACAAAGAAAGAAATATCAATAACAGAGCGACGCTGTCGAGTCCCCCCCGCTGAACTTTTGAGGGGACCAATCTTCGAGAGATAAGCTTTTCAGGCCTGCGCGTCACGTGACGTGACGTCGACGACGTCACATCGCGCCGGCCGGCCGGCCGCCCTTCGCTGGGTGGCTGCGCCAGCCGCGAGCGCTTGCCGCGAGCGCCCTTCACGCCTACCGACTCGGGCGAGGTTCCTTGACACCATGTCCGCACGATTTATCAAGGTATCCATTGATTGTATGGTTTAACGCGCCGACGCAACGCAGGCGATGAAGCGCGCCGTAGGGGAGGGCTCAGGATCAAGTTTTACTACCTGGGAATCTTTATTGTGTGCCGAAATCTCGTACACACGGGCGTTTTTGCTTTTCGCCTCTATCAGAAATGCGGCCGCCGCAGCCGGGTATCGAAACTGCGCCCTAGTGCTCAGCAGCGCTACGCCTTAGCCACTGAGCCACCGTTGCGGGGGAACTTATCAAGGTATCAAGAAATAATGAATATCGTGAATGGAATAATGCGTATTTATTTATCACAGCCAGACGTCGTCTGTACAAATATCACAGTGCACATTGTTCTCGGTCCAGGCAGACGACAGGCAACACAAGATGTTGCCCTTAATGCTGAAAATATGCCAAAAGTACAAAACACAATATCTTGCCACATAAAACTCAGAAAACAAAACAGATTGTAACAGCAAAAACATCCCCGAGCTTTGGAACAGAAAAAGCACACTTTCATTTAAATTGTAGGTTAGAGGAAAACATACCATTCGTTTATCATAGTAGCAGTAGCAACACAAGGTATCAGGTTCAAACACTTGCCAAAAAATACAATACATAAGAACACTGGTGACTAAATTGTGGTCCACAGCATGATAAATGACAGAAAGAAAAGTAATTGGACTGCCACAGGTAGGTGCATGTCCTAGGGAAAAAATCAAACAAAAATCTAAGAAAAAACAAATCACAGTGCACAACATGTATGTACACAGAGTGCACAAGGAAAGTGTACACAGCTTAGGTACCAAAACGGACTGTACAACTGCTACAGTGGGCACCGAGGCAGTTCGAGTTAAAAAAAAGAAAAAAGTACAGCACCTTTAAAAGCTAACAACTTGTAAAGAGATACAAAACTGGAAACAAGGCTCAAACAAGGGAATGTATTGCTTGAGCCAGGTGGCAATAAGTGCAGCGCTCCTCAGACAGCATCGACAGGTTGTTCAAAATTTCCAACAAGGAACTTACTTTTTGAACTGAGTCTGGTACAACAGCGCTACCAAGGTTCTTGATTGGTGAACCTTGATAGCAGGCAAAGACTTCCAAGGTTTGCAAACACGGTCAATGACGCATTCAAACAAGGTTCACGATAGTCGATAATGTTCAAAAACATGGAGCACTCTTCTTTATGAATCACAGTCCACTTCGGAGACACTGACACCCCTTGCAGGCGAGCCCTTAGATCTTCGAGGGACGAAAACCGGTCTCGTTCTTGCTCCGCTTCATATGACGCCAGCGACTCTTCTACAGCACGGGCGAGTTGGGAGGCTTCTTGTCGGCTCCTCTTGGCGTCAGGGGTTTCTCTCGTGCTCTGGTCTCGTACTGATAGGTAGGACGGACAGCCGGGAAATACCGTTGGGACAGATCCAGGACGCAACCGTGGTACTGGGAGTGCAACTTCAATCACTCTCCCTGTCCTTGGATCCGTCTACGATGTCGTCTTCTCAATGCATGAAGCGTCGAAATGATCCGCGCACACCTGCACAAACGTTTCAAGAACGTCTGAGACGCCACTTCTCAAAAGAAAAAAATGCGCTCCCGTTTGCATGACCGTGTTTACAGTCCGTGTAGCTAAAACAAAGTCTACCTACGTTTCGCAAGCATCTAAATAAAAGCGCTGCGCTAAGCGGTACAAGCAACATGAAAGGAAACACGGGAGCGTGATGTCACCGCACTCCACGAAGCGCTTCCACCGAGAGCTTGCAAGAATGGACGACACCACGGCACTGTTAGTGAACAAAGCGCAGCTGACCATCCTTGCTGCGAACGCTGCTGGCGTCAGCGCTTCGCGAGGCCCGGCGGCCACACGCTCAAGTATTTCCCATCATAGGTGATTTCTACCCGAACAAGCAACGACAAGCTAAGAACAGGAGCATCTCAAATTCTTACCTTAGTGCACGAAGTCGGCACGAAGTCCTTCCTAGGAATGGCGCGTAGCCATTGTTTGAGAGCGTCGGCGTCTTTAAGGAAGGAAAACACTTGTATCTTCTTTCCTGTTTTGTAGTTGCCGGTGCATCCGGGTACACAACACTTATTCGGCATTGTCGCATCACTCCAGCATCACGCACGGAAACGAAATTGCCGCAAAATAACAACGGAAAGCAACAAACGTGAAACACCGTCAACACCACGCCGCCGAACCGTCACCACCGCCGCTCGCGCTGCGCTCGCTGCCGCTGCGGCTTCCCTGAGAGTCGGCCGGCCGGAAATGACGTCAGATTGCTGGGCGCAGGCCTGAAAAGATTTTCCGGGGGTGACGGATAAAGGCGGAGCTTAACGACGTCAGCTTGGAAGTTGCGAGAATTCCCCACAAACACGGAGGAAGGAATGAGTTCTTTTTTTTTTCCTCCATGCCCACAAATATCCCCCGCTCACACGAATGAGACCAACGGAGGGGGAGACCAGTGTTACCACTTACCAGACTATTTCGGTGGCTTGTGCCAGTGGCGTAGCAGGGGGTGGCAAGCCGGGCCCAGGCACCCCCGGCCCCCGATTTTTTTTTTCGCCGTTCCGTTGTACACATAGCGAAAAATCACTATTTCAAAGAGGTGCCACCTTTCCCGCAAAACGAATATATATATATATATATACACACACACACGCCAACGCTCCTGTCTTGTACTGCACATTTCACCAGGTGCTGACGACGAAAGCACCAACGTGCTGCCTCCTCTCCTGGACCTCTCACGCATAGTCATCGTCTACTGTCATTTTCTTCCTAACTTTAGAACGCGACGCGCCTTTCACCTTCTGTCAGTCCACCGTCGTTAGTGAGCGGGGGACGTATAAGCTCTACACCGTGCCGCCAATAGTGCCGTTCACCACACGTGGCGTTTTTCCATCGCGGGAAACGCGGTATGCGTTTCCAGCTCTATAGCTAGCGTGCACGGTTAAAATATACTATGGAGTCAACAAAACAGCGTTCTCGGCTTGGCGTTGGCGTTTCACAGCGGCGTCCCGAGCACACATTTCCGGATGTTCTTGAGAGGTGCCCAGTCAGCGAACGGTCGAAAGTGAGGCGCAAGCGGACGGGAAAGTGGGGCACAGGGAGGAGAGAGAGCGACCAGTGAGAGGAGCGGCGAAGCACTGCACCTACCCTCGCCTACACTCTCTCGCACCACATGCTCTGGTTGCTAGAGGCGAGGGTAAGCGCACGCGGCCGCAGCTGTTGCTATGGCTGAAGGAGTGAGAGCGGAGAGTGATAGTGGCGCCGCAGACAACGCCGGATGCCTGACATAGCCCGACAAAAAATGCATTCGCATTTAAAAAAAGTTCCAAGTTATACGACTTAATATTATACAATCCCTCGATACGAATTTCCACCGTCACCGTGCTGTCTTACAGGAGTACAGGTATTTTTCAGATTTGTTTAGTTTGTCTACCCGAGCAACTGATATATGGGGCTATAACTCGAGGCACTTACTCAGCCCCATTTATTTCCAATGCCAGAACCTTTGAGCACTGCATACCCAGGACATGGGAAGTACTATCAGTGTCAAATAAAACACAAACAGCGGCAAGCCTTCGCGATGGTACAGTGCGCACCATCCAGTTATCACGACTGGCAAGCGTGCCCATCCTGTTGGGCAGCTCTGCGCATATGCGTGTGCCTGGCCATGGTGACAAGTGGATGGTGTGTACTGTACCATCACGAAGGCTTTCCGCTGTTCCAGTTTCATTTGACGCAGATAGTACATGAAAAGCGGCAGAGACTAAAGAAACCCAAAGGGAAAGGTAGGCATCATCTTCTGCACTTGCCTTTCCTGCTGTGAGCCCAGGAATTGAATGAACCTCATTGATACACAACTATACTGTGAATAATAATCGTGCATACCAGCTCACAAGCCACCAAATGACCATAAGGAATTCACACTCGTGTGCAATGATGGTACATATACAGCTTTTTTTAATAAAGTTTGAAAAGTGCACACACAAACAAAATAAATATGAACAAATACACACCCTTTCAATAACATCAGAAAGCAATACACAAAATAAAAATGTTGCTGTAAGCATAGAGTGTAAATGCAGTGTGCAATACCGTTTCTCTGCTGAGATAACGCACTCTCCTGGCACTAGTGTTTTTATGAAAGTTAGGTGGAGCTCCTACACCTCCATCATGACATTACTCTCAAGGACGCTAGATTCACTGCTGTCTTGGCTTTTAAATAAACACAAGTGTCTGTCTGGAGCATTGGTCCCAAAGAGTTCATCACCCCTAACATTGTGCACCAACCTTGAAAGGGACAAGGCAAACAGGAAATCAATCTACCTCGTTACATAAGCCTCTTAGAAAAGGTGGCAATTTTCATCTCGTGACAATACAAGAGTTGCCTGTGAGCAGAGAATATCACGACTGAAGGGGACTATGGTAATTCCTGTGCCGTTCAAATTACCCACAATGAGCCTGTTCTCCCACGTTGACTCCACTTTTGATCTTATACACTCAGCAATGCATTCATGTCTGTTTATCAAGTGCAAGGGCTACATACAGGCAGTCGTACATTCCAAAACGTAACACAGAAGAATTTATGAACACTGCAACGAAAAGGTATACCAAAATCTACTAAAAATATTCAGCATATTCATGATGAGAACCATGCAATCAACTCCATTACGAATTGGTGGGATGATGCCCTGTCAAATTATAAATGCAGACTGCATAAACAAATACTACTGTATTTTCGCTGAGACAGCACCAGTCATATCTATAGTTCTAAATAATTGTGAAACGAAGCTTTTGTTTGTGAAAATAATGCTCCTGAAATTAACCTTCAATATGGTTAACACTTTACTTCAGGTTGGCTTTACATTGGCCTTCGTTATCCCTATAAAAACATTGAAACCATAGGCAGACTATTGCACAAAATATAACAAAAGACATTCTCATCACCTACGCTGCCCGTTTCTAGAAAATGTGCTGTACTGAAATGAAAATATTTAAAAGCACCATTTCTGTGTTAAACAGCATCACAATACTATGATGCTTTGCAGCTTGTAGCTGACATTGTGTGCGCTATAAATATCATCAGCTGAGTGTGCACTAATTATTATATCACAGGGCTTTTTAAAAGTAAACACAAAGAAAAATATTTCTTGGGCACAGTCTCATGTTCAGGAAGGACAGGCATAACACACCTTCGCAAGTGTACCTAACACAACACAAGCTCATTTTCTTTGTTACACTACTGCAATCAGAAACACAAAACAATGACTCATGACATACTATTCTCGAGGCTTTCTTAGTAAAATAGACATTCTCCTGCAACTACGGCGGGGGCATACCATCTACCATTAGCGTCTGAGAGAGGTGGAACGTTGAATCACATGCAGAATATCTCAGAGTTTCTAGGCCCTATGCTATGCACCATATTGGCACAGAATGTTAGCGTGTTGTATGGAATACTTTTACGTCGGTGAAAGCGGTAGTGCTCGCACCTAATATTGCTTCATCCGTCCGACCCCACAAGAAACGCTGTACGAAGGTGCATAAAGGTGTGCAAAACAATGCAATTGGGAAGTTCAAATAAGAATGCGAGAACTTCACTAAAATATTGCAACAGTTGAATAATATGTATTAGGGAAGCAAATATAATTACACATAAAAAAATAACCAAGAGCTCCTAAGCATTATCCTTTGGTAAAAATTATCTGGGCCTGCATCTATTAGACCTGATTCTAAGAATAACTGCCATTGAATAACATTCCAAACAAAATCCTCGTTAAAAACCCCATTGTCTGGAACAGCATATTACACGCTATGAAACCAGCGTCCAGGACAAGAGGCATGCATGGGAAATAAAAGAGCCCAGTGAAATTAGTAAGGTAGCTACAACAGTTGAACATCTTGCACGGCAGGCCTTAATCCTGTACAACATAAATTTGTGGCATTCCGTACTGTCTTTTTTTGCAAGTTAGCCTTAGTGATACCTAAATATTTGGAATTTTACCATGTGCATATTTTAAACCGTCCTTGAGAAAAACAGATTGGGCAAGGCAACACTTTCGATGGTGGACTAATCTGCCAGGAGATAGCCACCCCAGTTCCTCCAATGCGACTTTATCACAATGTTTCCCCTATACTTTATCGAGTTCAAACAAGGGAAGAATATGGGTTAATTCAGTAGCCTGTTTAGACAGTATAACAAGCAATGCTACTCTCCACATTGCACCAGATAAATACCTATACAAACTACAGTGACTGGTTCATACCAACAAGATAAATATTGTTCATTCACATTTTACTTGTGCGATATCAGCAAACTTCTTCACACTCTCCTCTGAACCAGGCTTGAAAGCACTCGAAAGTAACTACATACATTTATAAAAGCTCTGTACAAGTACTAATACACCTGAGAATGCATGCACAGAGCAACACGACACAGAGTAAAGCACAAACAGCACCTGATAATAATAAATTGCTATGCAAAAGATCCAAACACTATCCGACGGTGCCATAGCACAATGCATTTTCCATTCAGTTCGAATATGATACAATTTTATAAGACTACCATATCTACAATCAAATGTAACTAATATTTTAATGTTTCACATAGGGGCAGCAGACAATATGGGAGATTAAATTAAATAGGTCTAGTAAACTGCAAATGTAAATCTATTTCATTAAAGTGGCATTCTAAGAGCCTCGCATTCATGACACCTCCTCCTCAAGTTTTGTTTTCTAATCATGTTCATCTCATGAATAGTGTAATGACTAAACACCAACATACCACATCAAATCTTGAAAGCAAATGCAGTTAGCTGCAATTTAATTTAGTGCCTGCAGGTATGTCTCGCATATACTTCTCAGCCACAAAATCCTTTTCTTTCTGCATGAAGAAGCAGTTGTATAACATAACAGTTACAAGAAGTCGCATACATCCTGCAATAACAGTAGACTCTCAGTAAATTGAAATCTCTTTCAAATAAAATTGCTGCTTGTATGCAATAACTGCATCTAACTGATCTAGCATGATTGGTTTTAGACTTCAATTCTGCACATTTGTTCACCTCTCAGTAAATGGATCACTTGTTAAACGAACATATTTTCCTGGTCCCGTCAGGTTCTGTTTAATAGAAGTTTTCAGTACACAAGTTTGGGCACAGAAAAGCTAAACCTTTTGCATAGCTATTGGGTTCACACAGATTTTATGGGGATTATTTTTGAGTGACACAGTACAATAGCTCTGCACACGAGCATGGATATAAATCATGCAGTTAAAAAATATTTATGTTGCAATCCCAAAGCCAGTTCAATGATGATAAAGTCTTGTTGCAACTATGAGCTTGAATTAGCAAACTTCACTGCATTGTTTTTAGTGCCAGGTTACAAATAACAATTGAAATGCCTTGAACACAATACAATAGTGGAATAAATAGTGGCAGATTCAAGAGTTCACAATGAAATAGGCCAACGACATAATGCCATGAAACGCTCATGCATTACAGCAGTCATGACTTAAAAGCTCGCAAGTACACACCAGCCACTGAGGTGGCAATTTATATCGTAACACACAAACAAAGGTGTAAAAATATACATAACATTCAAGTTATTCTGACACTACAGAAGCCATTCATGGATAGATGCCAGGTTTCACGAGTGCCTGTTTTGTGAACACAACACTGTAGTCAGTTT
>WOVY01014122.1:0-74590 GCA_013436015.1 Rhipicephalus annulatus | reverse complement strand
GCTAATACAGCTTGCCCATGAGACCCATCCAGGCATTGTCCGCACCAAACAGAATCTCGAGACAGGTACTGGTGGCCAGCCTTAGACAAGCAGGTCGAGCATGCAGTTTACAACTGCCATATATGTCAGGCAGCTGACAAGTCTGCCAAACCTGCATTTTCTCCGTTGCACCCAGTCCAGTGGCCTGATCGACCTTGGCAGAAACTCGGCATGGACATCAATCGGTCCTTTGCATAATGTTCCGCAAAATGTCCGGTTCATTGTTTCTCTCCTCGACTACCATTCCAAATGGCCAGAAATTTGTTTCACACATACGGTTACTTCTGAGGTCATCATTGAATTTCTGTCTTCCATCTTCAGCCGGGAAGGGTTTCCTGATGCCATAGTTACGGACAATGGTCCACAGTTTCAGTCCCAACATTTCGAGGCTTTTCTTTCGCAACGAGGAATTTAGCACATGAGGTCATCAGTTTTCTATCCCCAATCAAATGGCCAAATCGAGCGCTTTAATCGCGTTCTGAAGGAACATATCCAGCTCGCCCAATTAAAAGCACCGTTCCCTCAAGCAAGTCTTGACTGAATGTTTAGCTTCGTACAGGTTCACACCACAAGGCACCACTGGAGTGTCTCCTGCTCAACTTCTCCACGGTAGGCAACCGTGAGTTGCTCTCGACATAGTCTCTTTGCCTCGTAACATAGCAGTGTCTTCTCTGATCAAATTCGTACCAGGGTTTTTTCTCGTCAATAAGCAATGAAAAAGTATGTCGGACACCCGTCGAGGTGCAAAGCAGTCCAAAGTTCGCACTGCGATCTGGTCAAGGTTCGTGTGCCAGGCAAGCGCCCCAAGTATCGGGGTCCCTTACAAGTCTTGGGCCAGGTTAGCCCCACTTCTTTTCGCTTAAGTGATGGTAACATCTGGAATGCTTCGCGCCTTGTTATTTTTCATACGGATTCGCCTTCAACACTTAAAAGTCTTCCTCATCACATTCCGTCCACGCCTTTCAACTACGCATCAGACTGTTTACATGTGGTCTCCATGTACAGGCATTTCTTCTTCAAGGGGGGAGGAGTTACCAGGCGGTGTCGCTGGTTCAAGTACACCAAGTCATACGGTTTCACTTCGAACCTTCAAATACGGCTGAGACCGTTGAACCGGACTTCGGCCCGCAAAATTCTTCCGAAGCTCATGCTGCGAGCTCTGATGAGACCGCAAATTTTAACGCTTGTTCAGAGCCTTCACAATCTTCCACTGATCTTGATGTGTCACATCAGAACAGAAGTGACCAAGGTGCAGAGACACCTAATTCTACACCCAAAAGGGGCCCGCCCTCAGCGGAAGCGGCAGAAGCCCCGTCGGTTCGAAGACTATGTGATGTTTGAACTCTTGTTCCGAAACAGTTGTGTACATTTTTTTGTTTGTCAGTGCATTTTCAGGACTCGTAGTGTGTGAGTTCAGTGTGCCGTGCTCCGAATTTTCATGTGTTCTAACGTACATACCTTGTATATACTTTTGTATCGATCATGCATAAATATAGACAGTGTATAGGTGAACTTTTTCGAGGAGAGAATGGTTGTTGTGTTCTGGGTTTTTGGTTTCGGATGGACTTGTGAGGATGCCAGGGGGCGCCGCTCTGGCATCTAGGATTTCAAGGCGACTGTAAAATAAAGACAGTGTGTGTTGGGTAACCGTGGAGTGCGGTTGTTGTGCTTTCTTTCGGCTCTTCGCGCCAACCCGCGTGTTCGGGCTGGTCGGTGTCCCCGCCGGCCGCGTACGCCTCCATCGGCCGTCTCTTCTTCTGCTTCATCGGGACCGCCCAGCCCCCTACACAGCACATTCGTCATTACCATCGTAAATATTTCCTATGTCCTGGAAGCCAAACCAACCTAAGCAAACATATATGGGGAGAAATAAGGATTTCACTGCACTCAGAACATCTGATTCCTCATTTCATTTGAGGGAAGAACGCAACGATTAGGAATCCGTCAAAATTACTGGAGAACGTCTTAACAATGTTAATTTGTGGAGCGCTGAAATGATCTCTAAAAGTTCTGCTACGAAGTTGGCACAAAGTCTGGAAGGCAGGAAGAAAAAGACCAATCTAGAGTAGGGTAATTTAGTTGTGTACAAGTAGTCATCGTTCTCTTCTATACACGTCCACGATTTGGCCAGAAGACAACCTGAAATTTTGTTTGTTAAATGGGCCTGCCACACTTTTTGAGCATGGCCAGAAAACGCTGCTGAGTGGTAGCAGAGGCTCCCGGCAACACGCTAGTCAAATATTATAGCGCAGCACGCAGCCAGAAATTCACAATAAATTATCTAAGTCAGCTAAAAATTTTTCTCTTCTCTGGACACATCACGAAATACGCCCAAAAATTAATTGTATCAAGCCCATCTATCAGCCATTGGCTGATTTGAAGTTGGCGCGCTCGCTCGTTACAGGGATCGTCGTGGAAGGCTGCTACTTGTCCACGCGTGCTTGTGCGATCACACCGAAAAAAGCGGCGCATTCGAAGAAAAAAAAAGAAAGAAGTGCTCAAGGTCACGAGGCACGGATGACGTGGTTCCATGCCTCTACCATCTCTCCCTGCTTAGCTCCCAGCACTTTTGTCGCGACGAGAAAAGAGAGAATGAAATTTCAGTATGCAACCAATCTTTGCAATTTCACTCGCATTGGATTTATTTTTATTTTTTGTGGCGCTCAATTCCTAAGGCAAAAAGTCCTTTCAGTAAATTCAATTCATGGTTACTTGAAAAAGAGTTTCAGGATGCTTCTAAAAAGAAGCTAGAACATTTAAACGTTAACATACGCAGCATTGTTTCTAATGACACATTGTCCAAAACCAGATGATATATTTTCTTCCAATGCCAAACTTGTACACCTACCAGATATCTAAAAGGTTTATTATAGACTACCTACTTAAATTGGGAATTGTGAATGTTATTGCTACGGATGCATTCATGTGTGAAGAGAAAGCGGGGTAAGGCATCTTCTCAGAGATAATGTTTGGTCACTCTCAGTACGTCGCTCAGATTACACTCCTATATTTTAAGCAGAGCTTTTAGCAATAATTTGGGCCCTAGAAAAACTTTCAGTCAATGTATTGGTGGTAGTTATTATTACTGATTCACTCTCTGTATGTAGATCCATATCCTCAGCTTCTTCATTCGAGTATTCCCATTGAAAAGCTCTCGCTTCTTTAATCCTGAAAATCTTGAGTACAGTAGAGATGGTATGGGTACAAGGTCACCGAGGCATATATATAAAAGAAATGGCTGATGCTCTCGCGCGGTGGTCCATAGATGATACTGTAATGTTAATTGGACCTGATGCCAGTTTTGTCACTACATTCCTATTTTGTAAATATTCCATGAAAATGGGATCACGCAGTTTAATAGTATAATAGTACAGTCATTTTCCTTTTGCCTGGAAATATAAACTGTGCCCCTCTCGCAAAGTGGAAGTGTGCATTACAAAATTTCGTTGCCGTATTTTGCCTCTGAATTTCTATTTATACAAGTCTGGTCAGGTAACATCTCCCTTTTGCTTTTACTGTCCAAAGCGAGAAAACATCAATAATTTTTCACTTATTTGCCACGTTCCACTAGCCACAGCAAAAAACATTTAGAAACTATATTCCCAAAAGTAAACATCACTAATAATTCCTAAAATATCCTTTCACTGCAGGCTTCTTTTCTGGGTCAGAGGAACCATACTATCTGCGTAGCACTTTGGGAATTTTTCAAAGAAAGAAGAAGATTTGCTTATTAGATTTCCCTATTTATTTCAATAATAAATTTCAAGTTCTTTGCTATAATTATTCTTTTATTCATTTCAACAATTATTTATTACCTACTTTATTCGTAAGTCACCATATGATTATTCACACTTACATTCTTTAGATGACCGACAAATATTTTTCTTCAACAAAATTTGAGATTCATTTTCCCCCTTACAATAACCACCGCTTTAATGGCCAATCCCCCATATTTGGTACGAGCCAAGGCATATAAGAACAAGCAAGCAAGCAAGCCCCTACATTTTTGCCTACATAGAGCAAGTTAAGCGCTGCCTCATCTGTGTCTCTTCTGTAAGAAAGAAGTTACAATTAACCATTATTTTCTATCCTGTTTTTGGTACACCTCATTGAGAAGATTCACAGCACCACCTCTTCGAAACTCTGTTGTTCTTTCATTAGGCACCTCTACTCTAGGCTATAGTGACTGGGTTGTTTACTAGCCATAAACGAATTTATCAGTCGGACTAAAAGACTACTGACCTCAATTTTAGATGGTTTTATACGTATAAATTCTAATATTCCGTAATGAAGCATGTTGTGTTACCTATTGCTTGCTTTACAAAGAAGTATTGTGAAGAAGCACTTAAAGCCAACAAAAGAATTCCCCGAACACTCGGCCAATCTCCTGCAGTTGGTCAGGGCCATTAGAAGGGGAGAACAAAAAGAAGGGTCCCCTCGCGTACACGCCAGCTCGTGCTCGCACCTGCGCACGCAGTGCACGCTCAAGGACTGGGTGGCATTCCGCAGCTACGCAGCAGAACCGACATGGGGGACCACTGCCAAAGACCCCGGCTCGTGCCGCACTCGGTTTGCTTTTCGAACCGCGAAGGCCCTTGTTTCATGGGAGACGCCCAGCATCCGCCGCCGGGGTTTGATGAACTAATCGGCGCCGCCTACCTGCAGGAGCTGTTTGTCCTTCCGTCAACGTTCGCTTGGACACCAGGGCCCACACTGTCCACGGAGCCCGTACCGTACTACTGCGTCCAGTGGCCCTACCCAGTGTTCCCGCTGTTCCCATTGTTACCGCCGTGGATGGTGCCAGCGATTCCTTACGAGGTGGCTCCTAACCAAGGCTCACCACGTCACCAGGAACAGCGCCCTATCACGTCCGCCAAAGAGGCAGGTCGTCAATACGCCGCCGGTCCCAGTCACCTGCTGAACAAGGCACCGAGGCGGTGTGATCCCAGGCTACCAGGGCACGGACCCGTAAAAGCGTCACTCCTTCAACGAGGGAGACGTTGCGAAGTAACCCCTCAAAGGAAGAGCAGGAGGAATACATCGAGGTGGTGCTCTCGCGACTTCTGCGCACTGTGGCAGACTTCGGGCTCGGCGTGCCCGCCAAGAAAGAAGTGCCAAGATTCACTGCACATATGTTCAACTACAGTGCCGCGATTTTCAGAAGCTTGAACGTGCACAGCTGGGCCTCGATTCCAGCCTCGCGATTGGAGCACCAGGACTTAAAAAAACGTTCGTAATTAACCGGTAGAGATTGCGTATTCAGGCCAGGTCAAAGACTCTGCAAGTCGATGCGCTGGTTTGGCGCCGCTGACCGCTCCAGATGACAGCTTGGTCGTCCCCAGTACATCACGAGTCCACTGCACCGCATGATTTTTTGTTTGCTTGAAACAATAAAGGTTGCTTATGGACATAGGCGTGTAGGTTCATGATTATTGAACAGATGTTGCAGCCGTGTCCGTGTGCGTTTAATATGATTGTAATTAATGGGGTTTTGCGTCTCGAAACCCCAATATGTTAATGAGACACGCCGTAGTGAACCGCTCTAGAAATGTAGGTCACCTTAGCTCCCCAATGTACACTGATGCATTTCGATCTCCTTCGAAAATTTGGATGCCGTGGTGGTGGTGTGATACCATTGTTCCACCGTCGAGCACCATACCTCTAGACGACCATGCCTGCGTTTGAGTCGTTTCCTAGGAATTTGAAAATGGCAACACGTGGGGGACGTGGCGATTCCAATTAGCCCACGCAATCTGGTTGCACAGGTAAATATTTTTCTGTAAATGCAATGATGATACGTACGAAGGGGTAATCAACTAAAGCTCGCCAATATCAGCTGTAGACTTAGAAAAAAAACTGTCAACATGTGTGGATGCTGAGAACACAGGTTAAACTAGGTTCATTATTTTTTCAGATTGTTCATGGGATCATATCCATCGAAGGCTGTTTTCGAGGTTTGAGGTTTATTTTTATTTCCCTGTACATAGGAAAAACGTAGCAACCCATGTTTTCGAACCCATTCTTCATTACAATCATCACTACATATATCATAATTAACGCCTTCATCATCAATTCAACCCGTTCGTCATTATGCGTCAATCAACATCATATCTGCCGACTTACTGCGCAAGCTTACAGAAACACGTGTTTACTGGAAGCTAAAGTCACCTCTCTGAAAAAAAACCTGAACAGAAATTGCCCGCCATTTTGATTGATATGTTCATAACTCGCGTGAAGAGAAAAATAAAATTCATTATAAGAATATTGCCAGAAACAGAATTCTTGGACAATCCCCAACAGCGGGTATAAGCCACAAGAGATTCTTTACGTGATTCCTTACGTGATTCCTTACCCGACATGAAGCCTGCATAGGGTCAGTTTCCAACGGAGTTTCAAGCACCGCCGTTGCTCAGCTATAGAATACTAGGCTGACATGCAAAGGGCCCGCGATCGGTTCCCATTCCGTCCTCTATAGTTTGTTCAAGTCTTTTTATTTCGCGTGATAGTGGCGGTGGATACCGGCGGTGCGGGGGCAGACAACTATGGTGCCAGATTTTGTCCCTTGTTGTTAATTTATCATATGTTTTGTGTAATATTGTTATGTTTCACCGTAACTGCAACCTGTAGATAATGGCACACAAGGACATCAAACTGATTTGAACTACGGCGATATGACTTTATCGTTTTTCTCTGCACGCGCATCTTCGTCCTCTTCTGAACAGTGGCACATACAAGCCTGCCAGCATCTATGGAAATAATATTTTCAGAACTTGCACTAGTGGCATTACTCCCCTTCCCAAAGAACATCGTCTCGATGTCACAACATAATTACCAGATAAACAGGAAACATATACCATAAGCAGTACACAAGAGGTGTTCATAATCATTGTAAGTCTACTCAAGAGAGCTTGACGAATAGTCAGCTTTGGTAAACGACGGTTTCATTCTCAAAACATGGGCGACGTGTGGCTGTTGTGAGCGGCGGGATTGACGAGTCATGTCCTCGTCAAGAACCTAGTAGTTCCCTTCGCTGAGACGACAGAGAACTCCATAGGGACCAAAATTGCGGTGTAACAACTTTTCCAACCGGCCCCGTTGTTGAATGGGAGTCCACAACCATACTCGTTCTCCGGGTTGGTAAGAGACATCGCGACGACGAGCGTTGTACCACAGCGAGTTGATGCCTTGTTGTTTATGCATTCGTTCGACTGTAGGCTTATGAGCGGTGTATGCCAGTCTGATAAATTCGTTCCTCTTGACACTAATCTGGTGCTTGTCTGGTGTAAGCAGAGCATCCAGCATTGTAGTGACCTCCCTGCCGTGAAGCAACCGGAATGGTGTGAATCCAGTTGTTTCTTGCACAGTGGTGGTGTAAGCGAACGTGCACGTAGTGAGGATGTCATCTCACTTTTGTGGTCTTGGTCAACGTACATGGATAGCATGTCGGCGATCGTCTTGTTTAGTCGCTCTGTAAGGCCGTTGCTTTGTGGGTGATATGCAGTAGTTTTTCGATGTACTGTGCCACTAAGCTGCATGACGTCTTGTATCATCCGGGCGGTAAAAGCTGTGCCACGATCATTTATGACAACTGCTGGTGCTCCGTGTCGCAGGACAATGTTCTTCATAAAAAAATGGGCAGTCTCAAGCGCGGTAATGCCTTCGTTTCACAGTAGCGCGTCATGTATTCAGTAGCAACTACAATCCAGCGGTTGCTGTCATGAGACTTTGGAAAAAGTGCGAGCATATCCATGCCAATTTGCTAGAACGGTTGTGTCGGAGGAGCGATGGGCTTCAAAAAGCCGGCTGGGCGCTGGTGTCGTACTTTATGGCGCTGGCACTCGTGACATGTTTTCACGTAATGCTTCACGTCTCGATTGAGCTTAGGCCAGTATTAGTGTTGAAGAATCCAGGCCAAGGTACGTGTGAATCTTATGTGGCCTGAGGAAGGCTCATTGTGACAGGCGGACAATACATCAGCTCGTAACGCTGGCGGGATGACGAGCAGGTACTCAGTCGCGTAAGGGACGAAGTTTCTTTTATGGAGGATATTTCTGCGAATGCAAAACGATGATTTCAACCGGGCGAATGCTGGTTGTGGATGCGGCGTACGGCTTTCAAGATATTCGATGAATTGTCAAAGCTCGGAATCGTTCTTCTGCTCTTCATCCAAGTTCGATACACTAATGGCGCAGAGAAAAGGGCCGTCAAGATCGTGATCGTCGGACGCTGTCGTAAGAGGAGCTCGGAAAAGGCAGTCCGCGTCGGTATGCTTCCGGCCACCCTTGTACACGATTGCCAAATCGAACTCCTGAAGGCCTAAGCTTCACCTGGCCAGGCGTCTGGAAAGGTCTTTAAGGTTCGCCAACCAGCAGAGCGCATGATGATCGGTAACAACTCTGAAGAAGCGACCTCAGAGGTGCGGTCTGAACTTCGCTATTGCCCAGACAACAGCTAGGCACTCCTTTTCAGTGGTTGTGTAATTCGCCTCTGCAGATGTTCAAATCCGGCTCGCATAATCAATAGGGCATTCGACGACGCCTTGCCACTGGACGAGGACTGCACCAAGGCCGATTTAACTGGCGTCTGTGTGTAGTTCAGTGTTGGCATTTTCGTCGTAGTGTCCGAGTAAGGGCTCAGCCTGGAGACGCTGCTGGAGCTCGGAGAAAGCGTGTGTTTGCTCATGGCCCCACACGAAGGGAACATCTTCTTTTGTCATGCGAGTGAAGGGTGCGGCAATGTTTGCGAAATTTTGCACAAAACGCCTGTGGTATGCACACAGGCCTAAAAATCGACACACATCACGTTTGTTGGCAGGTTGTGGAAAATATGCGACAGCCAATGTTTTGTTTAGGTCCACATAAATTCATCATGGCTAACAAGATGGCGAGAAACTTTAATTCGTTCTCACCAAAATGACATTTTTCTGGTTTTAGTGATAGGCCAGCCTTGCGAATTGCAGCAAACACAGATCTAAGTCGCTGCAAGTGCTGCTCAAACGTTTGGGAGAAGACAACGACTTCGTCCAAGTCAACAAGGCATGCTCCCCACTTGAGACCGGAGAGCACTGTATCCATCATTCTCTGGAATGTCGCAGGAGCAGAACACAGACCGAAGAGCAGCACCTTGAATTCGTACAGACCATGAAGCGTTATGAATGCTGTTTTCTCTCGGTCACGTTCATCAACTTGATCTGCCAGTAGCCACTGCGTAAATCCGTAGAAGAAAAGTATTGGGTGCGTCGGAGGTGGTCTAGTGAGTCGTCGATGCGCGGAAGAGGATGAACGTATTTCTTTGTCACTTTGTTGAGTTTGCGATAATCGGCACAAAATCGAAAAGTGCCGTACTTATTCTTTACTAGTACGACGGGGGACTACCATGGACTGTTCGAGGGCTGGATTATGCCATCTTCGAGCATCTGCTTCACTTTAGGACGTATTGCTTCTTGTTTCTTTTGTTATACTCGGTCGGCGTGCTGGCATATGGGTCGTTCAGCATGACCCGTGACAATGTGGTGCTTCATGGTTGGCGTTAGCTTTATCTTAGATGTTGACGCGAAACAGTCGCTAAACATGCGGAGGATACAGCGGATCTGCTCTTTCGGCGCACATGAATGCTTCGAATTGACATCGACTGTATCAGCTACCGCGGTGTCACTTTCAACGGCTGCAGAAGTTGGGGCTATCGTCATACACGCTTCATTGTCAATGGGTTCGAAATTAGCGATAGTTGTTCGCTTCGCCAAATGTTGGTATGCTCCAATGAAATTGGCGAACAACAACTCAGTCATCCCACGCTTAAATTGAATTATGCCGCGGGCAACGCAGATTTGCTGAGACAAGAGCACCGAAAGGTTGGCTTCAGCGATACCACGGCTGTCATGGTCTATGTCGTCCTGTACAGTAACGAACATACTGGTGCGTGGCGGAAGTGTGACCGTGTCGTCAACAATTCAAAGCGCAGTCTTCTGCGGATCGGTATCTCTAGGCTTCTTACCATAGTCGTCAGCAAACGTTACGAGGCAGTCTCGAAGATCTATAACAGCGCCGTGCTCGCGAAGAAAATCCATGCCAAGGACAACTTTCCGGGAGTATTCGGGAAGCACAACGAAAGAAGCAACGCACGTCGACTCAGACTTGCAAGCCTTGCGGTGCATCTCCCCATTGGTGACAAGAGATGACTACCTGTTGTCCGATGGTTTGGTCCATGCCCCCAAGGAGTCGTAACTTTCCTGAGTTCAGCCACAAGTTCAGCGCTGATAACAAAGTAATCGGCGCCGGTGTCGACCAGAACTGTTACTGAATGGTTGTCGACGAGAACGGCAATGTCAGCAGAAACGGGTTCGTCGGCGATGTGAGGTGTCGGCTGAAAGAAATTGTCGAAGGTTGGCAGATGGGTCGGAGGAGGCTGTTTTGACGATAGCTCAACGGCGGTCCCACCCCTAGAGGCTGCTGATCCTAGTTTCCCCGGCATGGACTTGGAGACCTAGTGGATCGTCCCTCAACAACATCGGTGAAAGTAGAGTTTTTATTCGAGGACGTAGAGCGCCGAAGAGACGGAGAGCGTGATTGGCGTCGCTGAACATTCGGAGACGGTAGACTTGCCAAGTATTCTGTGATAGCGTGGGGTCGTTCCCCATCCCTGGGCCGACGAGCGTTTGGGCGAAATATATGTAGGCCAATCTGTCTGTACAAGCGCTCCCGGTGAAAGTGACCGGGCTCACCACAGTGGTAGCAAAGTGGCCGATTTCACGCCAGATTTCACGCTAGACACGCTAGACTTCCGCACATTAGGTCGCAGATTCTGGTACTGTGGCGGGCCCGATAGGCACTGCGGCATTTCCAGGCAAGTCGGTCGTGGGTTTTCACATTGCGGCAGGCCCGAGAAGTGCTATGGCGTCTGCAGGCTCATCGTTCGGGGGAAATAGCTGGCTGCCGGTGCAGGAGTGCGTACAGCTTCCGCATACGTTAGCAAAAAAGCTTCGGATGGAGGCGGCACTAATGGTCATACCAGCTGCCGCACCTCTTCATGGACGATGTCTGTCAAAGCCGCTACTTGAGGCTGTGAAGGCACTGTGCGAAGCTTTTGCAGCTCGTCGCATACGATGCTATGAACTAGCTCAGCAAGGTCTCTCATGCTCGTGACGTCGGGTGCTGCCAATGGTGCTCGCAGACATGCAAGGTTATCGGACCGCTCATAGTGCGAAGACCTCTGTCTTAGCATTCGTTCCATTGTTGTCGCTTCATGGAGGAATTCAGTCACGGTAGCTGGTGGGTTGCGTACAAGTCCTGCAAACAGCTGCTCCTTGACACCCCGCATCAGAAAGCGTACCTTTTTGTCTTCCGTCATTGCAGAATCGGCTTAACAGAACAGACGAGACATTATCCTCAACGAAGATGGCATCGCTTTCATTTGTTCTTTGATTGCGATAATTGAGGAGACGTTCTGCTTGTTCTTTCCTGTAGGCGCTACCATACGTGTTCTGCAGCTGAGTGCAAAGCACCGGCCATGTTGTCAGGGCAGCCTGGTGGTTCTCAAACCAAATGCGCGCTGAATCTTCTAGGTAGAAATAAACATACTGCAGTTTCCGGTGCTCGTCCCACTCGTTGGCGACGACGACTCGATCGTATAGGTCCAGCCAGTCTTCAACGTCTTCGTGGGGCTTCCCATGGAAGGGCTTTGCGGTTCGAGGGGCTGGTGGCCATGGAGCTGGCGGAGTCGCGGTCTGTTCAGTCTCGCTTGCAGTTGTCGTATTTGCCATGGTTTTAGAGAGTTGCGCAAGAGGGCCGAATCAGTGTTGTAGGCCTAGTTGCCGCCGACTGCGTCGAAGGTTGGCGGTTTCTGCCAAGGCGTCGATGTTGGAGCCGAGATCTTTCTCGTGGTAACAGTGCATAGACTATTACCCAGCACCTCCACCAGAGTCACGTTACACCATAACTGCAACCTGTAGATAGTGTCAAACAAGGACGTCAAACTGATTCGAACAATGTCATTACGACTTTATCGTTTTTGCCTTGTCTTGTCTTGTCGTCTAGGAGATCTTGGCTCATGCTCACAAGGGGGATTGGCCACACTGTACCTTATAATAGATATTTTTTGTACAACGCTTGCAAAAAAAAGAGTGGAATTGGATAAAAAATATTATTGTTCCTTTGAAGAAACGTGAAAAAAGTGCAAAAGAACTGGATCAACCAGCATATATAAAACCAATCAACAAGAATGAGGAAGGGGGACAAATAATTGGATACATCTTGCAGTACCACTAGCAATGTATCCGTCTGGTTGCCTGAATGAGTTTATGTAGCACTGACAGAATAACACTGCGTCCCGCAACCAACTGACTGGCTCCAAGCAATAAGAAAGGGATATATTAACTGGCAATCCAAGCATACCAGTCTCTCAAGAATTATTCGGCCCAATGAGGCAAAGCGCCAGCATGTGAGAAGGAAGTGATCTATTGTTTCCGGTTCATTGCAAACTGCACATAGGTTACTTAATGAAAATCCTGATTTGTGGAGATAAAAATTCAACCGAAGAACTCTACAGCGAAAGCTTGAGATGGTCACCTCACATTGACGGTAAAGGCATTTTGTGGTGTTCCATGTGAATTGCAAGTGCCGAAATTCTTCGGATTATAGGAGCTATGTTTCGTCAATTTTTAAGATTAACAGGCGTTCGAATCGTTCGGCAGCAATAAAAGGAAACTGTGGAGCTACTAGCACAACCGGGAAATTTAAAGATGCCGAAGCGAGCGAATCAGCAACTTTGTTTATAACAATTCCAGCATGCCCGGGGACCCAAATAAACCGAACTTCTGCTATGAGGTACGAGGGACAAAATATCCTGAAAAGAGGAGACTGCTTTACGGACGTTTGATGTGTAGATACTGACAAAGCATCCAAAGTATTAATAGCTTTTGATTGCTGCGAATTTAGTTTTCGAGGAGCCAATGTAACAGCTAGGAATTGAGCGAGATAAATTGGTGTGAAGTCAGGCAATCGGAGCGCAAAAGACCAATTAAGCTGATGAGAAAAAATACCTACTCCAGCCTTCTGAAGATTTTGCGTTGCATTCGTCGAAATTACTACGTAATTGGGAAAATGACTGAGATGGTCTCTGCACGCGCATCTTCGTCCTCTTCTGCACAGTGGCACATACAAGCCTTCCAGCATCTATCGAAATAATATTTTCAGAACTTGTACTAGTGGCAATATTAAGATTGGGAATGGTGCGACAACTGCATTTGAACCGAATTTTTTTATGGTATGCTAGGCGACTGCGCTATCTCTAAAGTAGGGGGTTCTGTTGCACTTTCTTACCCTGTATAATACCACCTGACCATCTTGTAGCTCACATGGCCTCTATTTCTTTACTGTTCCAAAGTCTATTTTAAGCAAAAAAAAAGAAACACGAGGCACGGTTTCCAACTTCTGCCCTTGCTAGCATATGTCTGGTTAGTGCCCTAGATGACCCTCCTTCGCATGCGTTTGTTGTCTCCTAACTTCTGCCCGTTTCGCTCGGTTTGGCATTGTTATTTTCGTTGAGACCGCAATGTCGCAGTTTTGATATTTCAAGTGGTTGCACTTCTACTGTGACGTTTCCTGTCAACTGACGAGTGGCGCGCACCTGTGTTGCGACTAATCGGCTGCTTCCATGTGATTCTTGCATTGAGCGTATATGTCGCGGGCGGTTTGAGTGCGTGAAAACTAAACCCCAAAAGTTTCTAACTGCTAAAAAATAGACAGGCGCTGCCTTTCAGGCTGTATCCTACTTTGTTGGCACTTTGGCGTAGTAAATAAAAATTCTTGTAAATTGATACAGAAGTACACATAGCTCTCAGTCTGGATTCAGATATACGTATTAGTAATTACGTGTACGGTTAAACTAATAGCGTAAAATAGTAGATTTAAAGGTGAGGAGTGCACTATGTCTAGTTCTAGAAATCGCCGAAAGATAATAAACTTCGTACGAAAGCAACGACGTGTTTTTATCACTCACCACAAAGCGTCAGCTTGAATTGCTAAACCCCGACGACTCTCGGCAAGGCCCTTTTACACAACCATAGGTCCACGCGACACGTTGCACGCAAGTGCTATTGGGTACCGTCGTACATTTAGGGAACGTAACTGGTGCTGGTGGGTCTTATGCTATGGGATAAATATTTTAAATTTATCTGTTTTCCTACAAATTATCTGGAGATAACGTATAGAGTAGGATTTTAATCAAACATGATACAAGAAATATTAGCGCAATATCACCTCGGTAAACAGGTGCATGGAAAGAAGTTAGTAACCGTGCGTCGTACGTTTAACTGTCTGCAAACTTACGTAATAAAAAAATCTAGAGAAGATAGTAAGGACCCAACAGAGTCTGTAGCAGCTTTTTTTTGCTAACTCAGTGCCTGTCGTTACAAGTTTTTCCACTAATTTTTATAGAGGGCACACTTAAGGTACAGTGATACGACCGTGAACAGACATGTATTTGTTCGAATGCAGTTCAAGTTTAATGAGTGGAATTGCAAGATTGTGGGCCGCATGAGTCAACCTACGTTGCGGGTGAATTAAACCACCACATTAAATTTCACACGACGGGCTGCATGAACACCTTGACGTAAATTCAAACTTTGCGAGCGTTACGTACTACAAAGCAACAAACTGCAACATGCCACAACTCGTCTATCACGATAGTTTAAAGATGGGTGCCATCGCGGAGTCATACACCGACTTTTAGGCCATTGGCGAAAAACCCCGCTGATAGTAGTCGGGATCAATATATGTTATGACGACTATCACACATGTTTTTCTTCGTACATTTAGATCAAGTCTAAGGAGTCGGCAAACGGTACCTTAAGTATTATTCGACAACGTGGAATATCTGTTGTAGGAAATGAGATAATGCTCAGTTGTCTCATGTTCTCCACATAATGAACAGTTAGGAGAAGCTGGCAGACCAGCTCTGTGTAAACAAAATAAGGTTATGGAGTCTGACAACGTAGTCAACTGATGGCAACTTGAAATAAGTTCTCTTGTATGACATTGTTTATTGTTCCACGGGTGTCTAAGGTGCTGAAATGTTAACGTGGTCATGAATAATGCAGAAGAAAAACCTTCTAACATATTTTTTCTCATTCTAGCGCCTATTTTGAATTCGGAAGCTGGCAATACGTGAGTAACTGGGTCATTCGAAATCATCTTTGCTAGAGCATATGTCATTTCATTCACAAATAGGCCCTTATGTCCTGGAAGCCAAACCACCCTAGTCGAATATATATGGGTAGATAATATTGTTTTCACTGCACTGAGAACATGTGATTCCTCATTTTTCTGAGAGGGCAGAACACATCGATAGAAAGCCGTCAAAATTACCGCAGTTAGTGCCGAACTTGATTATGTTGATTTGCGGAGCGCTAGAGTGATCGCTGAACGTTCTGCCACAAACACGGACACAAAATCTGGAAGGTGAAGAGATTATTATTATTACTATTATGATTATCATCAGTATTATTAATATTACTAATATTATTATATTACTACTATATTTTTATTATTATTATTATTATTATTATTATTATTATGATTATTATTATTATTATTATTATTATTATTATTATTATTATTATTATTATTATTATTATTATTATTATTATTATTATTATTATTATTAGTATTATTATTATTATTATTATTATTATTATTATTATTATTATTATTATTATTATTATTATTATTATTATTATTATTATTATTGAAGCATAGGCACCTACCTACTCTGGGAGATCGGCCATGGTCCGTTGGATTATATATACTGCATTTATAATTAATAATTAATGAAATCTAATAGAATTTTGAGAAGGAATTTTTCAATTTAACAGTCATTATGAATGTCTGTTTATTTAGGTTACACTACTTTGTGTAATCTTCCAGATAACAAAAATATTTTGACTAGAAAATCTGAATAAAAAGTTATTAGCAGTTGATACAGCTACTAAACCTATTCGAGTCGCATATAAACTTTTCTACAGCTTTGAAAATATTCCGGTCCAAGTGCCCCAGCGCAAAGGCCCCAAACGATAGCAGAAATGCTGACGTAACCCGTAGAAGAGATTGCTGCAATATACTTTTTAATACGTTTTCTGTGTAAGGAAAAACGTCGGCAGCTCAAAAAAAAGTGTTCGATATCTAATTCTGAGTTCGTTGCGATAGGCCAAAAAGAGGAGATTGCCAAACCCGCTCTGTTCATGTAAAAATTGAGATTTGGAATTCTACACCACGTTATGGTTGTTACAACTTCAGCCCGTCTTGCTGCACATCATTTCCTGCTCCAAGGGAACTGTACGTGCAGAAAGTCTGGTGATGAATTGAGTGTTGGAGTGAGCACAAATAATGCATTCTTTCTGAACCTTGCCGCAGCAACAAACTCCATAACAGGAAGAAGAAACAGAACTGGACCTGCCAGAGAAGCTTTCGCAAGGGAATCCGCAATTTCATTCAGTCCGATTCCTTTGTCTCCCGGCACTTAAATTAATCGCACGTTAAGCAGATGAGGATAGACAAGTAATCGCAATAATGTTAGAATATCCGAATTTGTTGAAACAGTTAGTGCCGAACATAACGACAACATGACATAACTTGACTATATCCACAAAAGTTATAGTTAAAGAAATCTTACGTAGGGCTAGTATAACAGCAAAAAACTCGGCTAAAAATATTTGGGTGTAATCTGGAACCCAAACAGAAAACGACCAGTCAAGTTGTGTAGAAAACATTCCCACACCAGCCTTTTCTTCACACTGAGAAGCATCAGTTGCTTCACAACCGTAGAATCAATGTGATTTATTACACTTGAAAAATGCCATTCAGAAGATTACTAGGTAGTAGTTTCACAATGTTAGGGAATATGTCGTCATGAGATATGGCTAATTCACTGAACCTGCTATTGATACGCACTATATCATTAAGCCTTATGTGGAATTGGATCGACAGCTGCTGGGTAACGATTACATGAGGGGTATGAAAGAGAGGCCATCTTACACTGAAAACACAGCTCGATCACTAATAATTATCTTCTTTTTCTTATTTTTCTTCCCTTCTCATCGCTCATACCCAACGTAGGGAATCGGCCGAGTGTTAGGTGGATATTTTTTGGTGTTTCTTCGCAATACTTCTCGTTTGAGGTAGGAGTAGTTAATACCACAAACTTTATCACGAAATAATAGTATTGAAATGTTTAAAAAGATGAAGTATTTAGGTTGATATTCTTTTAGTTTGAATTATCAAATAATTCATGGCGTAGTAAACAACTCTGTAACTATATCCCAGAGTAGAGGCGCCAAAAGAAACAACAACAAATTCGGATATTTTCAGACCTAAATTTCAAAGAGGTGGTGCTATGAATCTTCGCCTTAATCACGTGTACCGGCGACAATATTAAAACTAATGACTAATTATTTCCTTTGCCTTACACAAGAGACACAAAGGATACAGCGCTCTACTTGCCCTATGCAGCTAAATTTGAGGAAGGTAACCCGGCAGCGAAGTTTGGTTATAGCCACTTTCATCATTATTGACCGCGATAACTCACTACTCTACGGAAATAAGAGGTGCTTATACTTTGGAGAGGCTGTCAAGACTGGGTCTAATAAGCATTTTCTGAACGTTAGCGTGCGGAATTTCGCAATAGTAATGTATGCTGTCATTGGGAAAACCCGAGTATTTGCAACAAAAGCGCCCGCCTTTGCTAAAGAATCAGTGCTTTCGTTTATCCAATCTATAGATTAAATTACTAGTATACAAGTAGCCGTCTTTTTCTTTCTATACACGTTCACACTTTGGCCAGAGGCCCTCACGCACACGCCTAAGTCGCGCTCGCACTTTCCCACGGTGTGTACGCTCAAGAACAATTCCGATGCTGCATAACTAACTTGAGGATCCTGCCACCCGGTTCTTGGCTAATCCCCCTTTGTGGGCGAATGCCAGCAGAGCAAAAGACTCATCATGGTCATCATCATCTACGCAGAAGGACCGACATGGGCGATCGCTGCCAAAGACCCCAGCTCGGGCCCCACTCGGATGGCCCCCGACCGCGGAGGCGCTTGTTTCAAAGCAGACTCCAGCACACGCCGTCGGGGTTTGACGGACTGATGGGTGTCGCTTACCTGCAGGAGCTGTTTGGGTTTCCATCGACGTTCCCTTGGACACCGACGCCCACACTGCCCACGGAGCCTGTGCCGTACTACTGCGTCCTATGTCCCTACCCAGTGTTCCCGCTGTTCCCATTGTTGCCACCATGAATGGTGCCAGCGATTTCGTGATAGGTGATCCCAAACCAAGGAACACCACGGCGACCGGGTGCGAGCCCGGATGTCAACAGGAACGGCACCCTACCAGGTCCGCCAAACAGGGCTGGCCGTCAAGCGCCGCGGGTCCCAGCCTTCTTCTAATCATGACACCGAGGCGGCGTGATCCCAGGCTACCAGGGCGTATACTCGTGAAAGAACCACCCCTTCAACGAGCGAGACGTCACAAAGTAGCCCATCAAAGGAAGAGCAGGAGAAATACAACGAGCTGGTGCTCTCGCGACTGCTGCGCACTGTGCAAGACTTCTGGCTTGGCGTGCCCGCCAAGAAAGAAGAGCCATAGTGCGCCGCAACGCTCGGAAGCTTGAACGCGGACAGCCACGCCTCAGCACCTGCATCATGATTGGAACACCGGGACATTAACCCGGTAGGAGCGGTACGTCCGCCAGCAACGTTCGTGAGTAACCAGCCGAGATCACGACTCGGGCCATGTCGAAGACCCTGGACGTCGTTGCACTGGTTTGGTGCCGCTGACTCTCCAGACGACAGCTTGGTCTGACCCTAGTACAGCAGAATTCCACTGCACCACAGTATTTTTTGTTTGCTTTGGACAGTAAAGGTTGTTTATTGACAGATGCGTGTATGTATATATTCATGATTATTGAGCAGACGTTGCAGCCGTGTTCGTGTGCGTTTGATATGATTGTAATTGTGAGGTTTTGCGTCCCGAAACTGCTATATGATGATGAAACACGCAGTAATGAATGGCTCCCAGATTGTAGGCCACATGTGCACCCAAATGTACACTACTGAAGATTTCAATCCTTGCCAAAATTCGGATGTCGTGGTGATGGTTTGATACCAACACTCCACCATCGAGCACCATACCCCTAAACGACCAAGCCTGTGTTTGAGTCGTTTCCTAGGGGTTCAGAAATGAAAACACGCCTTTTGGCACACACAGTGTTTACCCCTTGTATCCGAAGTTCAATCTGGTTGAACATGTAATTTTTTCCGTGAATGCAATAACGATACCTACGAGGTGGAAATAAATTAAAAGCTTGCCAATTTCAGCTGTATATCTAGAAGAAAAATAGTCCACATGTTTGGACGGTGAGAACATAGATTACACTAGGTCCATCATCCTTTTTGATTGCTCATGTGAACATATCCACCAAAGGCTGTTTTTCAACCCTTCAACCCATTAGTCATTAAAATCATCAATACGTATAGCATAATCAATGCCCTCATCATCGATTCCACCCGATCGTCAGTACTGTCATAAACATTGTTACATCGCGCATAATGAACATCAGAACATAAACGGAGACATCTTGTTTATTCCATGTTTTTCCTCCCTAAGGCGGCCGCTGAGCATATGCCTTATATCACATATTGCCTCTGTCAAAAAATAAGAAAACTAAAAACCACAGAAGACTGTTTTTGTTTACTTCCTAACGAAGTCATTTAATTTCTTCGGGGTCTTCTTTTTACGTTTGCTTCTTCTTACAGAATAGTTGAAGCTTGCGTGTCCTCTGGTGTAGATGATCCGGGGTTTGCATTTTCATAGCCATCCGCTCTTGGTGTGTCAGGTTGTGGTGCACTATATGACTGATTAGATGCAGGTGAGCCTTTCATAAGAGCAGCAATTTCAGGTTCTGCTGCCCTAGATGACCGAATATATTAAGGTGACCAGTTTATAACAGCAGCAGTGCCTGATTTCATTTTGTTGGCTGCTCGGGGGTGAACTGCGGCTAACTTGGATGTGTTCTACACACGCCCATCATCCAAGACGTACGAGGCTGGTTCACGTCTTTGAAAAATCTTCTTGAGCTCAGCCAATTTGTGGAGAGAGCTTGCTGTCCTCTGCAGGTACGTGTCTTAAACGCACGTACTCACCAACAACAAAACTAAGTCCCTTGGCTGCACGTTTTTCGGTGGTGTAGCTCTTCAAAATCCTTTGCTTGTTTTTTACGTGCATTCGCAACTGCACAATCAGCCTTGACAAGTCCGTGCTGAAGCATCGGTCAAGCAATCTTGCTATGTCAAGTCTGGTGCGAAGTTGGCGTCGGTGAAGGAGAACTACGGGTGCCGCAGCAATAGGTATGTGACGAGAACAGCGGTATACTTGCTGGTAATCAAGCATGGCTGTTCGTATATCACGACGTTCAAACAGAGCTAGCTGAATGTATGACTTCAGCATCCTGTTGAATTTTTCTACCAAGCCGTTAGCCTGTGGGTAATACACAGAGGAGTTGTACACAAAGCTTGCTGAAGAAAACTATGGTCCATGATCGAATAAAATACCACGTGGGTATCCTTCTAGCGAGAAAATTTCAACAAAAAACCTATTCACTGTAGACGCGGTCACATCTCGTGTGAAAGCCACTTTAGGACACTTGATATAATAGTCAATAACAGTAATTGCAAAATGGTAGTCGGCCGAAGCTTGCATAGAATGTCCCAGAACGGCGAAGGCATTTTTTACACATCACGTCAGGTAGAAGAACAGGTTGCTGTGGCGCTGCAAAGGTGCGTGTGGACTTGTCACAGGTAAACATGTCAATGTTCGCAAGCATGTCAATGTTCGTTTACCCACAGGTAAACATGTCAATGTTCGCAAGCCCAGACGCAAGCAAGAACCTCACTTTCACCGGCTGAGTACTGTCGTTCATTCGGTTGCAGAGTGCGCGAGGCGAATGCGGCAGTTTGCAGTGAGGTTGCATTATTCTCCTGAAGCACCGCACTTAATCAATATGCTCAGGCATCCGACGTACCATACACAGGTAGATTAGGATCGAAGGTGCGAAGCACTTCGCAAGATTTTAGCCTAGCTTTCAGTTTCTTCAAATGGCTTCGTGGTATTGCAGTCCAGACGTATATTTCCTCGAAGCAAGGCACCCATTGGCTCCACTATGTCAGAAAAATGTGGAATAAACATGGAGTAAAAACTTGCAAGTCCAAGCACAGAACACACTTCGTTATGTTTTAGGTGATGGTGCCTTGGTTATTGCCCCAATAGATCACAACTGTGGAACTAATCCTCTAGCACTCACAACATGACCAAGGAAAGTCAGCTCTGCGACGTCAAAACACACTCGTGATTGAGCCTTTGACCCGCATCAGAGAGGCATTTCAAAACACCACGCAAATTGGACAATCCTCAAATCTTGGACAATCCCCCACAGTGGTTATAAGCCACAACACGTTCCTTCTGCGACTCCTTACGCGACATGAAGCCTGCATAGGGTCAATTTGCTACGGACTTTCAAGCACCAGCTTAGCTCAATCGTAGCATACGGGGCTGCGATGCAGGGTGCCCGGGATCGATTCCCATTCCGTCCTTCATAGTTTGTTCAGTTTTCCTTATTTCATGTGATGGTGGCGGCGGACACCGGCAGGGCGAGGGAGGGCAGCTATGGTGCCAGATTTTGTGCTTGTTGTTCCTTAATCATGCGTTTTATGTGAATATACAATTGTGACTGGTCTTGCATTTGCATTCGAACAAAATTTTGTCATGGCATGTCAGGCTGCTGCGCTCTCTCTAGGAACGGGGTTCTGTGGCACTTTTTTAGCACTGTAGAATCCCACCTGACCACCTATCAACTCCCAACTTGTCCTGAATCGTAGCTCATCTGGCCTTGTTTGCTTACCTGTTTCAAAATCCATTTTGTCTTAACGGTTTCGAACTTCTGACCTTGCGAGCATACGCCGGCTTAGTGCACCTGATCCCTCTTTCTCACACGTCTATACTCTGCTAACTTCTTGTCTCGCTAAATTTTCACAATGTTAATTTCAGACTGTCGGCCATGTCGAAGTTTTGCTGAAATCAGGTGGCCGTACGCCTACTCTGACGTTTCCTGTCATCTGACGAGTTGTGCGCACCTGTTTTGCGACTAATCTGCTACGTGCACTTGCTTCCTACGCTCAGCGTATGCATTGCAGATGGTTGGAGTGCATGAAAACTCAACGCGAAATGTTTCTAACTGCTGATTGATTGATTGATATGTGGGTTTTAACGTCCCAAAACCACCACATGATTATGAGAAACACCGTAGTGGAGGGCTCCGGAAATTTCGACCACGTGGGGTTCTTTAACGTGTACCCAAATCTAAGCACACGGGCCTACAGCATTTCCGCCTCCATCGGAAACGCAGCCACCGCCGCCGAGATTCGAACCCGCGACCTGCGGGTCATCAGTCGAGTACTTTAGCCACTATAGACCACCATGGCGGGGCTTTCTAACTGCTGAATAACAGACAGTTGCCGCCTTTAAAAATGTATCCTATTTTGTGGGAATGTTTTGGTAGTAATTAAAATTGCGGTATATAGATATAGAAGTAAAAAGTGGCCCTCCATCGGTAGTCAGATGTACGCATTAGTAATTACATGTACCGCCATTCTAGAAACATGAAATAGTGAACGTAAAGGAAAGGAGCCAATTATTTGTATTTTAGTAAGTGGCAAGAAACTTCGTACGAAAGCAAAGACGTGTTTCAATCACTCACCACAAAGCGCCAGCTTGAATTGGTAGACTCCGACGACTTTTAGCACTTCATCAAAAAAGATGTTTAACAATTTAGAGCATTTGGTGATCTGCAATGGGAGAGCATATAGCTGTACAAACAAGAAATAAAAGTTTCAGGTTGTACACAAAATTAAGTCCACGTGACACGTTCAGCTAGCAAGTGCTTCTGTGTGCTCTCCTGCGTTTGGGGAACGTAACTGTTGCAGGTGGGCCCTAACTTTAGGATAAATTTAAACTTAACTGTTTGTTTAGACAGTGTACAATTATATTAGGTGCCAGAGGTAACATAGCGTAAAATTACAATAAAAAACATATAATAAAGAATAATAGCGCAATACCGCCTCGTGAAACAGGTGTACGGCAAAAAAAAATAGTAAGAGTGTACAAAAGAACGTTGTCCTTTAAGTATGTGCAAAGTTACTTCTTGAAAAACGCCACAACAAAAAATAAGTGCCCATGCGAGTTGTTAGCAGATTGTTTTACTAGCTCTATGCTTGCCGTTTCAAAACGTTCTACTAATTTTCTACATGAATTGGTTCAAATTATGTTCAAGTTAAACGAACTTCTCGAAACGCAAGAGTGTGGCCCGCATCAGTCTACCTACTTTGCGGGTGAATTGAAACACCAGCTCGAATTTCCCGCAACGGGCTGCATAAACACCTTGACGTAAATTTAAGCTTTTCGAACGTTGCGTAAGGCAAAGCAACATACTCCAACATGCAACAACGCGAGTATCATGATAGTTTGAATATGCGTGCCGTCACGGATGCATCCACCGACATGCTTCAAGTCACCCGCAAAGAAAACACGCCTGACAGTAGTCGGGATTATATGTTATGACTATTGTCAGACGTGTTTTTCTTTGTTACATTTAGGTCTAGTCTAAGGAGTCAGCAAACGGTATCTTAAGTATTATTCTATAAAAAGAACATTTAGGAGAAGTTCTCAGCCCAGATCTATGTAAATAAAATCATTGTATGGAGTGTGACTACGTACTCTAGTGATTGCAAGTACGTGTTCTCTTGTTTACATAGTTTACTGTTCCATCAGTGTCTGAGTTGCTGAAATTCTAATGTGGCCGTTATTTCGGAGCGGAAATTCTTCTGACAATAATGAGACACCTAGGATCAGCACAGGAAGAGGGCAAGGTTGAAGCGGATCTTGCTCACGCGCATCTCGCTCCCCTGTTTCTGATTTTGAGCTGTAACTCTCGATCACCCCTCTCTGTAAATGGGCGCATTTCATCGTCGCAATGTTTTTCTCCCTATTCCAGCGCCTGATATGAATTCGCACGCCGAAAATACCTTTGTAACCGGGCCATGCCATTAAAAACTCTTTTTGCTGGGCATGCACCATTTCGTTCAGAAATAGTCCCATACGTCCCGGAAGCCGAAACATCTAAATTAAATATATAAGGGGAATAATTATTTATTTCAATACACTCAGAACATGTTATTCCTCATTTTCTGACGGGGCGGGAACACACCAACGAACAATTCGTCAAAAGTAATGCAGAACTCACTGATGATGTTAATTGGCAGTGTGCTGGAATGATCGCTAAAAGTTCAATTACGAAGGTGGGCGCAGTCTGCAAGGCGAAAAGAAAAACACCAGTCTAGTGTAACATAAGTTAGTAGTACAGAAGCAATCGCCTTTTTCTTTTATACATGTCCAGGATGTGGCCAGAGCTAAATCGGAAATTTAGTTTCTTAATGAGAAGCTGGAACCTTTAAACGTTAACATACGCAGCATTGTTTCTAATGACACATTGGCCCAAACCAGACGATATATTCCCTTCTAATTCCAAACTTGTATACTTACTAGATATCTAAGCGTTTATTGGAGGACTACCTACTTCAATTTGGCAATGTTATTGTTATTGCTACGGAAGCATTCATGCCTGAAGAGAAAACAGGGTTAGGCGTAATCTCGGATACATTGTTTGGTCATACTCAGTACGTCTCCCAGATTGCACTACTATATTTGAAGCAGAGCTTTTAGCATTCCTTTTCGGCCCTAAGAAAGCTTTCAATCAATGAATCGGAAGTTGTAATTCTTACCGATTCGCTTTCCGTATGTAGAACCGTATCCTCAGGTTCTTAATGCCTGGATTCTCCTTGGAATGCTTTGGCTTCTTTAATCCCAAAACACTTGAGTGCAGTGCAGATTGTATGGGTACCAGGTCACTGAGGCATATTTATAAATGAAGTGGCTGATACTCTCGCGCTGTGGTTCCTCGATGGTTCTGTAATCTCTTTGTACCTGGTGCCAGTTTTGTCACTGAGTCCCTGTTCGCCACGGTTGACAAGTCACAGAAAGAAACATTTAGAAACTATATATCGAGAACTAAACATTACTACTAATTCTGAAATTATCCTTTTTTGAGGGGGCTTCTTTTCGTGCTCAACTATGCGAGAGCACTGAGCCGCCCTGCTAAAGATACACTAACCCTTGGAATGCTGTATACGGATGCTCTAATTAAGCGATTCGCTGTGCCCCCTTCGTTTTTCCCAGCTACGATAACCGCCAGTTTCATGGCCGATTCCTCATAGTGGGTACGAGCCAAAGCATCTATAGGAACAAGCAGGCAAGCAAGCAAGCCACTACACTTTGACCTACATAGAGCAAGAAAAGCGCTCTCTCCTCTGTGTCTCTTCTGTAAGAAGGAGGTAACAATTAGCCATTACTTTCTATCCTGTTCCCTGTACACGTCAATGAGAAAAAATTCATGGCATCGCCTCTTTAAAACTTGGCTCTGGAAATATCTGAATCAATTTTTTTTTATTTTGCGCTTTTATACTCTGGGCTAAAGTCACAAGCATGTTTACAAGCCATAGAAAAATTTACCAGTCAGACTAAAAGATTATTGACCTAATTTCTTTATGCTTCTAAACATTTCGCTTTTAGTATTCTGTAATGAAGTTTGTTGCTCATACAAGAAATATTGCGTTGAATCACTTAAAAAACATCAAAAAAGCCACCTAACACTCGGCCAATATGTGCAAAGGGTAAAAGCCATGATAAGAGGAGAACAAGAAGTAGAAGAATCTCCTCACGCGCACGCCAACGCGCGCTCGCACCTACGCACGTAGTGCACGCTCAAGAATTTGGCGTCACTCGGAAGCGATGCAGTAGGACCGACATGGGTGACCGCTGCCAAAAACCCGGGCTCGTGCCGCACTCGGATGGCCCCCGACCACGGAGGCGCTCGTTTCATGGCAGATGCCAGCACACGCCGCCGGGGTTTGACGGACTGATGGGCGCCGCCTACCTGCCGGAGCTGTTTGCCCTTCCGTCGACGTTCCCCTGGACACCGGGGCCCACACTGCCTACGGAGCCAATGCCGTACTACTATGTCCAGTGTCCATACCCAATACTCCCACTGTTCCCATTCTTGCCACCTTGGATGGTGCCAGCGATTTCTTATGAGGTGGCTCCAAACCAAGGCTCACTACGGCGACCGGGTGCGAGCCCGGACGTCACCAGGAATGGCGCTCCACAACTTCAGCCAGAGAGGCAGGTCGTCAAGCGCCATGGGTCCCGACAATCTGCTGAACAAGGCACCGAGGCAATGCGACCCCAGGCTACCAGGACGCGGACTCGTAAAAGCGCCAGCTCTTCAAAGAGCGGGATGTCGCGAAGCAGCCAGTCGAAAGAAGAGCAAGATGAATACATCGAGCTGGTGCTCTCGCGACTGCTGCGCACTGCGGCAGACCTCGGGCTCAGCGTGCCCGCCAAGAAAGAAGAGCCAAGGTGCGCCGCACATAAGTTCGTCTATAGCGCCGCGACGCTCAGAAGCTTGAACGTGCACAGCCACGCCTCGACGTCTGCCTCGCAATCGGAGCACCGGGACTAAACCCGGTCGTGAGTCACCATCGTGAGTCACCGGTCGAGAGTCACCGGCCGTGAGTCACCGGTCGAGATGACGACTTGGGCCAGGTCGAAGACGCTGGACGTCGCTGCACCGGTTCGGCACCGCTGACGCTCCAGATGACAGCTTGGTCTGAATCCGGTACTGCACGAGTCCACCGCATCGCAGGATTTTTTTTTGTTGTTTGCTTGAGACAATAAAGGTTGTTTATGGACAGAGGTGTGTAGGTTCCTGATTATTGAGCAGATGATGTAGCCGTGTCCGTTTGCGTTTCATATAATAGGAATAGATGGGGTTATGTGTCCAATTCTGAGGGCTGGGTGGGCTAGGCCAGCGCCTCTAATTTTTTCAGGGCCCGGGCGAACGCTCTCTCCAGGCCGTCGAACGCGCGCTCCGCCTCCGCTCGCTGTTGCCGCATGGTGGCGCAGCGTGAGTAGACTTCGGGATGCTGGCGCAGAATGGCCGCACGTATTAGGAAGCTTGCGAATACAAGTTTTCATGCGAGTTAATTTGCTGTCGCGCTTCTTGATGGCTTTCACGGATGCAGGCAGGATTAAAAGTAACACGAACTTAGCGGCGCGCAGTTTTCACCGGGCTCTGTCAGGCCGTGCTACCGGTTCGATATATTTGTTGGAGCTTTATAGCATTCGCGTTTCATTTACTCTTTCGAGCTATGGCAACCTCATTATTTGCATGCCTCAGTGTATATTACTGCTTTGTATCACTCTGAAGATCTGACGAAAAAAATTAAATTGTCTTTTTTCATTTCATAATAGCAACAAAAAAAAGCTCAGCGGTGCCCTTAAGGATTCGCCTCAGACAACTAAAAGGCCAAAATTATCATCGTTTTCTTCCGATTCAATGCACTGAATGTTTCCTACTTCCCTCCGGGATATTTCTGCGCCCAACATGATTTTCTTACTGCCTCAAGGTTTTGAGACAAAGCTAGCTTTCTGCCCCTCAGCTGGTTATGCACTGCTCTCATTATCGGCCCATTTCAACCAAGAGAAGATGTTATATGATGCTGTCAAGTTATGTGACCTTCTGATACGTCACAAACATTTATGATATGTGAAATCACCTGATGACGTTTTCACATAATGATGATTTCTTGCACCACTCGTGTTAACGCCGCCGACGCGAGAAGACACCGGACGTCGCCGGCGATAATTTTTGCTTTTGATGAGGAATTTAAAGCTATCACATTAATGCACTGTACGGCTGTAGCTCCGTGAAATTCCAGCTTCCGTTGGTGTTCTGGGGAGCGTGCTGGCAGTAAGCAAGCAGAACTATTGCTCTTCAAAAAAATCTTCGTACTACACTTTAATATGTAGCCATCATTTACAACCCGGGTATTTGATAAATTATATGTAGTAGTGTCTGAAGTCTACCCGTCACGTTTGGCAACATGACAATTGGTATCGCTAAACGGGAGTGCGCTGCATATGAATGCAACAAATGAGTCTATCAGTAACAATGCTGCCTCGCCATCACTGCCGTGTGCAATGCTAACATTACGCCCCGATGCTGAATGAGAGCCCATAGACACCATTCGGTCTCTTCTCTGCTTTTTACCGATTTAAGACGCCTGAGGGCAGAAGAGACAGAGCTGAGCAGCCGGATATTAAGGCTACAAGAATCCGTTCACGAATGCGCAGACAAGCTCGAGCAACTGACCACGGGCCGCATTTTTTATGTTTGCCACCTTGGCTCAAGTAGAGACTCGGCATTAGACTTCAGGCTTTAAGAGCGCCTGTTAAAAACATAGGCAATGATCACCGAAATCACACCGCGTATTGAGCTCTTCTTGTTTATTTAACGATGATTTCATTGTTTAAGCTCTAAAATGGTGAAATCAGCTGCCATAGTTCCTGATTCCACACTTGCTTTTTCTTGGTTGCAACGCATGTAATGCTTTACGAAGAGAACGAATGATGATCTTTATCTCTAGAAGAAGTCATCAGTACGTCCAGATTGAGCATTACCGTTCAGACTTAAAACACATCAGCAGAGGCGTTCCTCAAGGTAGTATTCTCGGCCCATTCCTTTTTATAGTTTACATCAATGACCTAGTAAATATCTACAGTGATGCGAAATACGTTATGTACGCTGACGACGCTAGCCTATTTTTTTCGTCACCTGAACTTGGTAGCCTTCAGAATAACACCAACACTGCTCTAAGGGCGCTCCAAAAATGGTCAGCAGCAAACGTTTTGCAAATTAATACTAAAAAGACAAAAGCCGTGATTTTCAGACCAAAATCTAAGCAGATAACCTGCGATCACATCACCCTTCTTTACACAAATGAAGCAATAGAAATAGTGAGTAGTGTGAAAATACTGGGAGTTACCTTCACACAAAATATGCTTTGGGATTTACACATCGAATCAGTTTTAGGCAAGCTATCTCGTGTGGTTGGTATGATTGCGCGTCACAGATTGATATTACCTTTTAAAATAAAGCTTCTTGTTTACAATGCGCTCTTTTTTTCTTCCTTGTATTATTGTTTTTTGGTATGGGGTACGACGACATATACAAATCTTGAAAGACTTCATGTACTGCAGAAAAAATTTCTACGGGTGCTTTTCAATGTACCCTACAATTCCCATACTTCAGATTTATTCTTGAAGGGAAATGTCATCCGCGTGTTTACCCTATACAATTACAAGTTAAGTATAGCGTTCAAACGAGAGATAAAAGAAACCTAAAGTTTTTCCACGAGTTATCTCATCTTGCCAAAAACACCCATTCATACGGCACTCGTTACATAGAACAGTGGAAGGTGGTCACTGCGCGGACAAGCTATTCTATGCAGAAGCTATCATACACGCTGCCAACCCTTTTAAATTCATTTCATAAATTACACATTGAATTGAAAATAACTCCTGCACGAACACTGCGCGAGCATTTCATCAATTCATGCTAACATAGTAAATAGTGTAAAATATTGCTTTTTTTTCATTCTTCCTTACTGATGTTTTTTTTTAGACATATCTGTATTCCGAATATGTGTTTCTTGTGATTTTTTTTTCTCTTTATGTGAATGTTTGCCATCGCTGCCTGCACTGTAGGGGTGGCTGCGGGCCTCTGTCAAGTTGCTTGTGCTTTCAAGCAACTTTTACCCGCAGTCTCCTCCATCGCTGATGGAAATAAAATTATTATTATTATTATTATTATTATTATTATTATTATTATTATTAAGTATAGTAGCATTTCGTGCTATTAAGTGCATGAACTCCAGGCTTGTGCATAATACTACGCCACTAAAGAGCAGCAAACATCGGGGAACATTAGGCACCCATGCTTTTAAAAGCTCCTGGCAAAGGCTTTTCTCAAAAGCCGACTTTCAGTTAGTCAAAAAAGCAACTCTCAGTCAGGCGAAAGCCACGGTGACAAAACGATCTTCCGTGAATTACTGGCATGAGCTATCTGGTATCGGCCTAGCAGACGACGTGCGAGCGCCTCGATCAAGTGGTGGCGAGCCATACATGCTTTTGAAATGAGCTTGTGTCTATAACAACAAGTGCTTCACGATTCTCGTTTCCAAGTTTCCGCAACACCTTAAACGATGCGAATAAAGCTGAAAACCAAGCCGTATAGCCGCTTAGAATGCAGCCGCGACATTCGTTTGCGCGACAGACGACGCGGCGGCATGAATGGATGGATGGATGGTTGGATAGGGCTGTACCCTTTAGATCGGGCGGTGGCTAGCGCCACCAAGCCGTGATACTTAATGAGCCAAAAACTAGATTTCTTTTCTTTTCTTTTGAATAGTGAGGTTGAGGATTTGTACTTTGCATTGAAGGGTTTAATTTTCACTCGTGCCTCGACTTTAGCTACCAATCAGATAACCTCCCTCTAGATAATTCTACCCAATTAAAGTCTATTTGCCCTCCCTGTCTCTAAACCCAAGTGCTTAAAAAAACTCTGCGCCATCATCCTGAACTATAGGGTGAAGCCCTTTACAGAACATTATCAAGTGTTCGGCAGTTTCTTCTTCCTCTCTACACGCACTGCACACCGTGTCTACCCCTTCGTATTTGGCCCGATATGTCTTGGTTCGCAATACTCCCGTCCTGGCCTCAAACAGTAGAGAACTACCCCGAGTAGTATCATAGAACCTTTCCTTGGTAATTTCCTGCTTAAAAGCTCGATAGATCTCTAGTGCGGACTTCTTAATCATGCCAATTCTCCACATATTGGTCTCAGCTTCCTTCACCTTCTTTTTAACCGATAATTCTTTTTGGTTTGGCCTCCTGCTGTTATTTAAGTATTTACCAGTCAATTTTTTCGGATCGCTTCCTCCATTTTGTATCGGCATTCTTCATGTACAAGCGGCTGAATACATTCCTAGACCAGCGCTCCTCCCCCATTTCTCTCAATCGCTTCTCACATTTTATCTTGCTGCTTGTTCCCTGCTCTCAAATGATGTCCATCCCATATCACCTTGTACTCTCTTATTTGGTGTATTCCCGTGAGCTCCTAAGGCAAGCCTATCTATTCTACGTTGCTTCATTTCTAATCTTGCTTGAACTTCTGATCTCATGCACAAGACCACATTGCCAAACGTCAGACAAGGAACCATGACCCCTTTCCATATTCATCTCACAACATCATACCTGTTATAACTCCACAGTGCCCTGTTTTCATTACCGCTGCATTCCTGTTACCTTTAGTCGTCACGTATATTTCGTGTTCCCTTAGGTACTCGGCCCCATTGCTTATCCATACGTCCAGATATTTGTATTTATCTGTTATCTCTCGCGTGATCTTCTGTATTCTAAGCTGACTACCTTCATTGTCATTAAAAATCATGACTGCTGATTTTTCCTTACTGAATCTGAAAGTTAACCTATCTCCCGTATTACGGCAGATGTCCACAAATCTCGGCAAATCTTCCTTGTTGTCGGCCATTAGCACTATATCATCTGCGTACATCAAAGCTGGTAGTGCCTGTTCAATGAGTTTTTCTTGTTTGATGAAAGAGAGGTTGAAGCCCAGTCCACTTCCCTCTAATTTGGCCTCTAATTCCTTGTAGGTACATCATGAATTATAAGGGTGACAGAGGACACCCCAGCCTAAGCCCCCCGCTTCACCTCTGAAGGCTTGGATAGCTGTTTTTCCACTTTCCAATTACCTTGCTACCTTTATAGATATCCTCTAAAAGATAAGTGTCTACATCTTCCACGCCTGGTGTGTCCAGAATTCCCCACAATTCCTCTTCAGCCACGCTATCGTACGCTTCCTTGATATCCAAAAATACTAGCCACAGGGGCTTGTGTTTTTTTTTCTGCTATTTCGATGCACTGCGTCAGTGAGAACACATTCTCTTCGAACCTCCTGTGTTTCCGAAACCCATTCTGCCGTTCTCCCAGCACCCTCTCAACTTCTATATATGCCTGAAGTCTTTCTTTTATAATCTGCATCGCCAGCCTGTAGACCACTGATGTCACTATTATGATAGGACGGTAGTTGTTTATGTTAGCTTTAGCCCCCTATCCTTTATAGATCATGCTAATCCTGCTAAGTTTGCATCCATCGGGAACTTCTCCATCGATTATTATTTTGCTCACTGTCTCTCTCAAAACCTGATTAAACTTCGGACCTAATGTCTTTATCAGCATAATTAGAATGCCATCTAGGCCTGTGATGTACTACAAGGAACCCTTTCTCAGCCTTTTCCCACTCTCGTTGTGAAAATGGAGTCATTGCGCCACTAGATTCATCCTTGTCTATTGTGGTGCATAAAGCACTTCTTTGTTGAAAATTTTCTGTCACCCTTGTTCTTATACATTCAATAGCTTCGTCCCCTTCTAGCCTAGCACCTTGAGCTGTAGATATAAACTTCTGCTCTAGGCTCGTCTCTTTTCTTAGATTGTTTAGATGGTTCCGAAATTTCAAAGCTGCCTTTCTGTCTTTTTTGTGTACTTATGCCAGCCACTGAGCTCCCTTTCTTCTAATCATTTCATTGATCACAAGGGATGCATCCCTTTTACAGCTTAGAAAGATTTCCCAATTTCTTTCAACATCATCTGTCGGTTCACCCCGCTGCTTAGCATGTCTGTGTTCCCTAGAAGCTTCCTGACGTTTTGCTATGGCTCTCTTAACTTCCTCATCCCACCAACTTTTGGGTTTGTGTCTTCTTTTCCGGGGTGACTTGTCACGTGCCTTAGCAAGCTCTAGCTCGAACAGTCTAATTAAATTCATGTATGTCCACACTGTTTCAGAGATTACTTTCTCAATTTGTTTAGTGGTTATTTCAATTCGCCTTTCTGAATAAACATTTTGCTGTAGCTGCTCATCTTGTCTCCTTCCCACCTTCACTGCTCTTCCTAAACTTAGCTTGATACGTTTCTGGTCACTACCCAGACTTCTGGAGCCACCTTCATCTATGACCATTCACCTGAGCTTATCATACATCCTATGTAACATCAGTGCGTAATCTATCGTCGACTGCAGCCTCCCTACCTCCCATGTTATTTGCCCTTCTCAGTTCTCGGTACTGTTGCAAATGATCAAATGATGTCTTCCACACCTATCATTGCTAATTTTGCCTGTTGGGCCGGTATAACCATCTATATTTTGTATATACACTTTCATATCTCCTAGTATAATTATTCCGCACTCTCCTCCTAACTCCTGAATGTTATTTGATATACACTCTACCATTGCCAGGGTTTCCTCTCTGGCCTTTGCTCCCGTTCACAGGTACACAAAACCAAGGAGTGTCATTTCCCTTAAACTTTCCATTTTAGCTATAAATGTTCCTTGCACTCCTGCTTGACCCTTTGCCAGTCTGTACTTTTATGAATGAATGCCCCAATACTACCCCCCTTTCTGCTTCCTTCTGTTCTATTACAATATTCCCATGCGTAGTCCGCATTGTTAGGAGGTTGTTCCATGTCCCTGAGATGTGTTTCTACAAAACCATATACCATCGGCCTCTCCTCCCTTAACTGTTTTTCTATCTCTTCCTACTTCAGCCTGTTCCTACCACCCTGCATGTTAATATACCCTATGTCTGAATAGGCTCGGCACTCGCGGCTACGTCTATTTCGGCCCCGGACTCTACCTATTATGAAGTCTTGATTTGGAAGACTTTTATTAGGCCCGAGGAGCCGTCAGCCGACAGCTGAGGTGAACGAACCAAGATGATGATGCTACGTGACAACGATGAGGATGGATGAGCAACACATGATAATGATGATAATGTACAGATGAAGAGGATTGGTATACTAAATGCCCACTCTGATTCCCCTCACGTGAAAGTGGCCAGCCTGGCCGCGGCAAGTCAAGGGAACAAAAAACGTCGCATGAAGGGCTTCATACGGGAGACATGGACCACCTCAGTAGTTCGATAACGGCGATCTGCTGGGACTACAAGTGGCGTCACGCGATAATTCACTGGTGAAGTTTCTTCGAGAACTGTGTACGGCCCGATAAACCGTAGCTGGAATTTGTCGCACTAACCAGGTGTGCGAATAGGCGTCAAAAGGAGCACCTCGTCTCCAGGTTGAAAGGATACAGCACGATGCGATTCATCATAAACCAGCTTTCTGTCTTGCTGTCGCGCTTCTTTGTTTATACGAGCACGTTGGCGGCTCTCTGCGAGCCGTAGAAAATATTTCTCTGAAGGTGATGGAGATGAATCCGCGTGGCAGGTAATAAAAGAGACGTCCTGGAAAAAAGTAGGGGAGAGTCCATAAACTAGGTAAAAATGGTGAGTAGCCGGTTGTCCACTGAATGGCCGTATTGTAGGCAAAAATGACGAATGGTAGAACTATATCCCAGTTCTTGTGGTCTGTTTGAATATAGGCGGCGATCATGTCAGCAAGAGTGCGTGGAATGGCTCAGTGAGGCCGTTAGTCTGGGGATGATAACTATAGGCAGTCTTGTGAGTTGTGCCAGAGGCGCGAAGAAATTTGTTCTCTAGTTGTGAAAGGAAGGCCCTTCCATGGTCACTGAGCAATACACGTGGAGCACCGTAACGCAGTATAATGGCTCGGAGGATGAAATCGGCAATTTCAGAAGCTGAACCGGTAGTGACGGATGCCGTCTGGGCGTAGCGCGTCAAATGGTCAACGGCTGTTACTATCCATCGGTTTTCCAGCAGCACTTCCTTGAAGGGGGCCATAAAGATCGATGCCTACAACTTCGAATGGTGTGGCTGGGCACGAAAGAGGCTGCAGTGTGCCGGCTGGAGCAGATGTGGGTAGTTTTCTACATTGGCAGGTAGTGCAGGACCCGACGTACCGAGCTACACTAGTGGTTACACCTGGCCAATAAAACCGACTTTGAAGGTGATCGTAGGTTTTATGGTAACCAAGGTGACAAGCAGCCGGATGGTCATGAAGTGCTCTGAGGACTTCAGACCAAAGCGATCGGGGTAGAACGGGAACCCAGCGCTGACCGTCAGGATGGTAAATTTTGCGGTACAGCATCGAGTTGTCCAGCTTAAACTGCGAGAGTTGGCGACGAAACCTTGCATTATGTGGACGGGAACTGCCAGTAGGTAGTCCATAATACGTCGACAGTATGGGTCAGCCAGCTGTTGAGAAGAAAATTGTGGGGGTCGTCCGAAGGCCAGTAGGGGCGAAAAAGGAAACCGCCGTAGACGTGGACTCCGAGGGTGTGTTGTGCAAAGTGATTGCGGAAACGCTGAGTGGAGCCCCTGGTAGTGGGCAGCGAGAAAGAGCATCGGCGTCGCTATGCTTTCTGCTACACATGTATACGATGTCAAAATCATGCTCTTGTAGGCGTAGAATCAAGCGACCGAGGCGTCCCGACAAGTTCTTGAATGTCGAAAGCCAACATAAAGCGTGGTGGTCGGTCACAATGGAGAAATGGCGGCCGTGCAGATAAGGACGAAATTTCTGCACTGAACAAACGGTGGCGAAGCACTCCTGCTCGGTGATCGTGTAGTTTCTCTCGGCTGCGGAGAAGACGCGGCTGGCGTACGCAACGACTCGCTCTCGCGAAGAGTTGTCGCGCTGCAGGAGCACGGCTCCTAAACCGTGGCCGCTAGCATCTGTATGGAGGAAGGTCGGTGCACCATCGTAAAAATGAGAAAGTACAGGGTCAGTCGTGAGGGTACTCTTCAACCTGTCGAAAGCCGATTCACATTCCTGAGACCACTGAAAGGGCGTACCAGAAGCAAGTAGCTTATGAAGTGGTGCGGCTATGGAGGCAAAGTTTTGTATGAATCGCCGAAAGTAAGAGGCCGAGACCAAGGAAACTTCGCAAATCTTTCAGTTTGTCAAGGCGAGGGAAGCGAAGCACCGCAGCAGTTTTCTCAGGGTCTGGACGAATTCTGTCCTTGCTCACAACATGACCGAGGACTTTGATAGATCTGCTGGCCAAATGGCACTTCTTGGTGTAAATTTGAAGACCAGCGTCCGCAAGGCAAATCAGGACCTCGTCCAAGCGTTGCAGTTGTTGAGGAAACGTCAACGAAAAGACAACAATGTCATCGAGGTAACATAGGCAAGTTTTCCATTTCAGGCCACGCAGCACGGTGTCAATCAAGCGCTCAACAGTTGCGGGTGCATTGCATAGACCAAACGGCATAACACTGAATTCGTATAGGCCTTCCGGGATTGCAAACGCAGTTTTTTTCTTTATCATCTTCGTGCATGGGGATTCGCCAATAGCTGGAACGCAAGTCGAGGCTTGAAAAGAATTCAGCACCTCGTAAGGGATCGAGGGCGACATCGATACGTGGCATAGGGTATACGTCCCTCCGAGTGATCTTACTGAGTGCTCGGTAATCGACGCAAAAATCGTACATAACCGTCTTTTTTTACGCACCAGAACCACTGGAGACGACCAAGGACTGGTTGAGGGTCGGATTATCTCCCGTTGCAGCATATCGTCTACGTTTTCCTCAATGATTTTTCGTTCGGCTAGAGAGACGTGGTACAGACGGCGATGCACAATGGATGTTCCGTCGGTCTGAATACGATGTGCTGTAGCAATTGTCTCGCCCAGGCTGGATGAGTGAATGTCAAAAGAGTTTGCATGCTTTCGCAACAAATCAAGCAGCTGCTGCTTCTGCGTCTGTCAAGTCTTTGTTGATCGCTGCTGTGAAGGCCGAGGAAGCAGCATGATCTCCAGGATGGCCTTTAGAGGAGACAGGGGTAAGAGGCACGACGCACACAGGCTCCAGATCGGCAACGCAGGCGACAGTAGTGCCCCGCGGCAGTAAAATTTTTTCTGGTGTGGTGTTCGTAGCAGCGAGAACAGCTGATCCATTGTTGAAGCGAGCCACACCTGAAGCGAGAGTTATGTCTTATTAAGGCAACGGGGCGATGGAGTGACCAAAATGTCACCAGAGTCGACGTCGTTGGACAAAACTGTGACTAATTGGTGCTCGTGTGATGGTAACTTGATATCTACAGCAGCGATGAGTCGAAGTGGCCTGTAGGTTTCGTCACTGGGCAAGTGGTCTGTGTCAGTAAGATGGACGACACGTTGTTCACAACAAACAGCCGCGGAAGCAGACGAAAGAAAATCCCAGCCTAAAATGAGTTCGTGAGAGCACGGGGACAGCACAGCGAATTTTATATGATGAACAATGTCGTCGATTAGCACACGGGCAGTACAGAGAGCGGAAGGGCCAATCATTGTTCCCTGGGCTGTAACCAGTGTTGGTTTCATCACAAGGCGTCATGACTTTTCGAAGACGGGTACACAAATCAGCACGAATAATAGAAAACACAGCCCCAGTGTCCACCAAAGCATCAACGTCCACTCCCTCAACTGTGATTGCAATCATATTGTAAGGGCGCGCTGAAAGAATTGGAATCCTGTGTAGAATGAAGTTTGTCCTCCAAAAACTGCATCGCTTTGTTTTCCGGGCGCCGATCAGAAGCCCACACTATCTTAGATACTGGTGCCACTTTGAAATCGTGTCTGTCAATACCATCTGTCAAAGAGTCTCACTGGTTGTTTTCCTCGTTGCTAGCTATGCTGCACCCCGAAGAGCCCGCTTGCCCCCCCCCCCCTCAAAAAAAAGCTACTGCGCATCCTGCAAGTCGCCAACATACCTTATGACCGAGCCGCCCATCGAAGTGAATTCTGTCTCGTTGAAAACCACCCCACCTATGCACCTCTTTGTTTATTTTCAGCACCTAAAAGCCTTTTTCTCGACTCATCCGCGATATCTCTTGGTTTGCGTTGACAACCGCTCTTTGCAGGTTGATATCACGCACCAGTACCTTCGGTATCGTGCATATCACTACCTGTACTTGAGGAGAAGCGGCGCGCATGTCATCGACGCCTTTCGCCACTGTGGTTGCTAGTCCTGCTGTATCTTCATTTAAGACATTGTTTAAACCGCCTTAATTTATCACCAGGTTTCGTTTATCAGCTGTAGTTTTGCGCTCGCTTGCCTCATGACTGCTTCCAGCTTGCGTCCTGGGAACGCCCCTACTACAACCCTCTTGTCACCTCTTACCCTCCCTTTGATGGCTTCTGTGCATCGATTTCAATTCGAGTCCCCGGCGATTATCACATGCTGTGACTTTTCAGCTGGAGCGTCCTGCACCTGGGGGTTCTTGCACCTGTGACACCGGATGCTTTGTCCCCTCCCAGCCCCACCACTACTTCGCTGAAGCTGGGCCTTGCGACAATTGAACCGGCTGAACCTATTTTTCCAAATTTGCTTGTTCTTTCTTCTCCGCCGTTCTGGTTGCCGGTTCCCTACTATTCTCTCTGTAGAACGCTCCTCTGTTGACCTTGGCCAGTGCTTCTTCGGCGGACTTCAGCGTTTCAAACCATAGCCCTCGTTTTCTCTTGCGTGGTCTCCAAAGCAGTCTCGAGCTCGGTGATTCTCATCAGCAGGTCACTCTGGCCAACCATCATTTTCTCCATTTTTTCCTTAACCTCACATTGCCTGCACTTTGCGTAAGCCTCTTCTCCTTCCGCTTCTACATTTGGGTCCACTTTCAAACCCACCTCACATCCTCAACACTTTACAGTCTTTTTAACAATGTCTTTTCGACACCAATTGTCCCTGTGACTTGTCTCACCCGATAATTACAAAACATGAGCCCTGCCGAACGAAAAAGAGAAAGTCTAAGCTCTACTACAGAAACTTGCGTGTTCAATGTACGTTCACCTCCCCCACAGGGTGGCAAAAGAAAGAAAACAACAACAAAAAACAAAAATTCAAACACACACACGCACCAACTAATGAATACCTGGTGACTAAACCCCGAAAAGCCGTAAAATAAAACAAGTGCTACAGGGATTTTAACTGCTGCCTTTTAATTATAAAGACAAGCTCAAAACATGCAAAACAACTTATCTGCGCAGTCGATCGGGAGCGCTCACAAAACACGTCCATCCACCATGACAGCCCGAACCAAACTCTACTCTAGTTGCGGCTCCTGACGGCGAAACGCTGCACTAGTATAGACGGCCACTCCCCATTGAAATCTGCTCTTTCGCCCGGGCACTTAAATAACAGAGGAGGCGCTGGCTAGGCATGAAAGCTGAGGCAAGGTAAAAAGAGAAGAACGTGCTTTATTTGATCATACTGAAACGTGCCGTCCGCGCCGATGGCGGGAGCGAGATTAACGAGCCCCGGCTCTCGCTTGGGCCTGCAGTTGAGCTGCCATATACGCCACAGGTGACGCTAGGTACTAGCTAGGCCGCTAAGCTACCGTGCGTGCGAGTGCTCACACCAAAACCGCGATATGATAATGAGACACGCCGTATTCGATGACCCCGGAAATTTAGGCCACCTGTGTACCTAAATGGACAATGATGAAGCATTTTCAACTCCTTCGAAAATTTGGATGCTGCGGCGGTGGTGTAATTCCACCGTTTCACTGTCGAGCACCATACTACAGTGTCAAGAAATATACTGCAACCATAAACCTACACGACCACGCGTTCGCTTGATTTGTTTCCGATGGGTTCCGAAAAGACAACATGCGGGGCACGTAGTGAGTCCAGTTGGCGCACACAGTGTTTACCCATTTTATCCTGTGTTCTGTCTGTACAGGTAAATGCATTTTCTGTAAATGCAATAACGATACATACGAAGTGGGAATAAAGCAAATGCATGCGAATTTCAGCTGTGGTTTCAGAAAAAAAAGTGTGAACATGTGCGGACGCTGAGAACACAGGTTACACTAGGTCCAATACCTTTTCTGATTGTTCACGGGAACATCTTCACCGAAGGCTGTTCTTCAACCCACTAGTCGTATAATCATCAATACATATAGCACAATCAACGCCTTCATCATCAAATGCACCCGTTCATCATTACTGTCATCAACATCATATCTCCCAACTTACTGCGCAAGGTTACAGAAGCACGTGATGACTGGAAGCTAAAGTCACCTCTCTGAAAAACTTGAACAAGAAGAAATTTTGTGCCGTTTCGATTGCTATGTTCTATAAAATCACGCGAAGAGAAAAAATTCAGAAGCTATTATAAGTGTACTGTCTGAAATTCAATTCTTGGAATCCCCCGCAGTGGGTGTGAGCTACAAGAGATTCCTTACGCGCTTCCTTACACGACATGAAGCCCGCATAGGGTCAGTTTGCAACGGAGTTTCAAGCCCCGCCGTATCTCAGTGATAAACTATGCGGCTGCCGTGCAGTGGGCCCGGTATTGATTCCCATTCCGTCCTCCGTACATTTTGTTCAGTTCTCCTTCTTTCACGTGATGGTGGCTGCGGAAAACTATAAGGTGTCATATTCCGCTATAGTCAGTGCTTCATCATGCATTTCATGTAAATATACGATTGGAAATGGTGCGGCATCTTCAAACGAACCGAATTTTTTCATGGCATGCTATGATGCTACGCTGTCACTAAGTAGGGGGTTCTGTCGCACTTTCTTAGCACTGTAGAATACCACCTGACCGCCTATCAACTCCCATCTTCACCTGAGTAGTTCACCTGACCTTCTTTTCGTAACTGTTTTCAAGTCCACTTTTTCTTTAAAAAAGCAAAAAAAATCTCTGTCGTGATGTTGAACTTCTGACCTGGGAGGAGGCCAAGTGCATTTTGGGAGGAGGCATGTTTGAGAGGAGGCCAAGTGTATTTTGTGATGTGCTTAAAACTAAAAGCGGCACCAATTCTGAAATTATTCTGGTGAATGGAGGGCATGACTACGACAAACAGCACTATGGAAAGCTGTTCGCCGATCTTATTACAAGGCATTGGCAGTCGAGCAAGACCTAATGCTTTCGTACCTCGTTTCAGACATGCGTAGAAACTGTTACACTCACGCTGACATGACCGGACAAATCATACTTTGAGTACGTGCATGACGTACGCGCACATAGAAACCCCACTTGGCTAGCGGACGACACAAGGAGGAATCCACACTTCGCAGTTTCGGCCAGTTGCCGCCAAGCGGTCACCTTGCTCGATCTCGCGGCCAATAGAAGTACAGTGGCAAGGTATTCGAACTGAATTTCTACGAATGTCTGCGAATTGAAATAATGAATTTCAAGTTTTATGCAATTATATTCATTTATTCAATTCAGCAATCAGTTATTTACATACTTAATTCGTAAGTCACCATTTGATTTTTCACACTTATATTTCTTAGATGACTCATTATTGTTTTTCTTCATGTAAGTTTCATATTCGTTTTTCCCAATTACAATAACCACTGGTCTATTGGTCAATTCCCCATAGTTGGTACGAGCCAAAGCATATAGGAACAAGCACGCAAGCAAACCCCTGCACTTTTGCCTACATGGAGCAAATTAAGCTTGGTCTCCTCTGTGTCTCTTCTATAAAAAGTAAATTACAATTAGGAATTCCTTTCTATCCGGTTGCTGGTACACCTCATTGAGGAGAGGATTCACAGCACCCTCTCTTCGAAATTTGGGTCCGAAAGTATCCGAATCAGTTGTTCTTTTATTTGGGGCCTCTAGTCTGGGCCATAATCACTGGGCTGTTTACTACACCATAGATGAATTTATCAGACTACACGAATATTGACCTAAACTCTCCATGCTTTTCAACATATAAATTCTAATATTCCGTAATTCAGTTGGTTGTGTTCCCTACTTCTTGCTCATACGAGAACTATTGCGAAGAAGCACTTAAAAAAGCAAAAAATTTCACCTTACACTTGGCCGATTCTCCTGCAAGGAGTGAGAACCAAGAAGAAGAAGAAGAAGGAGGAGGAGGGGAGGAGGAGGAGGAGGAGGAGAAGGAAGACAAGAAGAAGAAGAAGAAAAGGAGAAGAAGAAGGAGAAGGAGGAGGAAGAGAATGAGAAAGAGGAGGAGGAGAAGGAGGAGAACCACCCCCTCGCGCGCACGCCTACTTTGTGCTCGCACCTGCTCATGTTGGGCAAGCTCAAGAACTGGGCGTCATTCCGAAGCTGCGGAGCTGAACCGACATGGGTGACCACTGCCCAAGACCCCGGCTCATGCCACATTCGGATGGATCCCGATCTCGGAGGTGCTTGTTTCATAGCAGACGCCAGCACCCGCCACCGGGGTTTGACGAACTGATGGACATCGCCCAGCTGCAGGAGCTGTTTGGCCTTCCGTCGACGTTCCCTTGGATACCGGGACCCACACTGCCTATGAAGCCTATGCCGTACTACTACGTCCAGTGGCCGTACCCACTGTTCCCGCTGTTCCCATTGTTACCACCGTGGATGTTTCCAGTGATTCTTTACGAGGTGGCTTCGAATTGGGGCATACCACTGCGACCAGGTGCGAGCCCGGATGTCACCAGGAATGGCGCCCCGGCACGTCCGCCAACGAGGCAGGTCGTCAAGTGCCGCCGGTCCAAGCCACCTGCTGAAAGAGGCACCGAGGTGGTGCGATCCCAGGGTACCAGAGCACGGACTCGTAAAAGCGCCACCCCTTCAGCCAGACGTCGCGGACCAGCCTTCAAAGTAGCTGGAGTTCTCGAGCTGGTGCTCTCACGACTGCTGCGTACTGCAGCAGACCTCGGGCTCGGCGTGCCCGCCAAGAAAGAAGAGCCATGGCGCGCCGCACATAAGTTCATCTACAGCGCCTCGACGCTCAGAAGCTTAAACGCACACAGCCACGCCTCGACGCCTGCCTCATGATCAGAACACCTGGACGAAACCTTTGAGCGGAGTGGCACGAGCGCCAGCAACGTTCGTGAGTGACCCGTCTAATTGACGACTCGGGCCAGGTCGATGACTCTGGACATCGCTGCACCGGATTGGCGCCGCTGACGCTCCAGCTGACAGCTTAGTCGTACCCCGGTACATCACGAGTCTACTGCACCAAAGGATTTTTTTGTTTGCTTGAAACAATAAAGCTTGTTTATGGACAGAGGCGTGTAGGTTCATGTTATTCAGCACACGTTGCAGACGTGTCCGTGCGCATTTGATATGATAGTAATGAATGGAGTTCTGCGTCCCAAAACCAGTTTGTGATAATGAGACACACCGTAGTGGATGGCTCCGGAAATTTACGGCCCCTGCGCCCCCCATTGTACACTGATGCATTTCAATCTCCAACGAAAATTTGGATGCCACGGCGGCGTTGTGATACCACCGTTCCACCGTCGAGCACAATACCCCAAGACGACGACGCCTGCGTTTGAGTCGTTTCCTCGGAATATGGAAATGGCAACATGTGGGGGACGTAGTGATTCCGATTGGCGCACGCAATCTGATTGCCTAGGCAAATATTTTTTCGTAAATTCAAAAGCGATACCTACGAAGTAGGGAATAAAACGAAAGCTCACCAATTTCAGCTGTAGATTTAGAAGAAAAAGTGTCAACTTGTATGGACGCTGAGAACACAGGTTACACAAGGTTCATTATTTTTTCAGATTGTTCTTGGGATTATATCCACAGAAGGCTGTTTTCGAGGTTTGAGGTTTATTTTTATTTTCCTGTACATAGGAAAAAACGAAGCCACCGATGTTTTTGAACCCATTACTCATTACAATCATCACTACATATATATTAATCAATGCCTTCATCATTAGTTCAACCCGCTCGTCATTATACTGCCATCAACTTGATACCTGGCGACTTACTGTGCAAGCGCACAGAAAAACTTGATTACTGGAAGATAAAGTCACCTCTGTGAAAAACCTGAACAGAAACAGAAAGAAATTCCCCGCCATTTCGATTTCTGTGTTCTATATCTCGCACGAAGAGAAAAATCAAAATTTATTATAATGTGATGTAACGGTGAAGGCAACCTTTATTAGGCCCAGAAGGCATGATGAAGCGACCACACCCAAGGCACAGAACTCAGGCAAGCCAAGTCCCGACAGCAGATGAAGATGACGACCACTCATGAAGATGAACATGTGTAAAGATAATAAATGTGCTTAATGAATGCCTACACTAACTTCCCCCCCCACGTGAAAGTGGCCATCCTGACCGCAGTTCTTGGCCGCAGTTTAAAGCGAAGAGGAACGTCGTATGAAAGGCTTCATGCGGGATACGTGGACTATTTCTGCTGCCCTGTAGCGGCGGTCCGTCTGTCAGCGATGTCCGAATGAATGTAGTCAAGGCAAGGTTCAAATTTTAAGAAGAACTGTATTGTGCTAAGTTACAGGTGAATCGGCAGTGATTACATGTATAAGGAAACTGGACTCGGTGCAGGAGCTCGATCGGCTACGTCCGACGCCACTCGCGTCTCGGCTCGCTCTGCGATGCGTTGCTCTGCGGTCCCAGCTCGAATCTCGGCTCGTTCTCCTCTCTCTGGCGATGCGTTGCTATGCGGTCCCGGCTCGAAGGCTCACTTTTGTTTTTTGAATGTTCGCTGAACCAATGGGCAACCGCGCCGAGTGGACGCGCTCAGGGCTCGGAGTCCACGTTAACGCAGTGCAGCGTTTCCCGTGCAAGCACGGAGACGCTGCCGGAGAATGAGACGCTGCCGGAGAATTCAGCTGTGCTAACTCGAGTGCCGCTGACACGTCGGAAGAAGAACGGGTATCACGCGATAATTCACAGGAGACGTTTGCTCTAAGACAGCGTAGGGGCCAATAAAACGTAATTGAAACTTCTCGTAGAGGCCGGGAGTGCGAATGGGTGTAAGAAGAAGGACTTCGTCGCCAGGGCTGAAGGACACGGAACGATGAGAGGCATCATATTCAAGCTTGCGATCCTGTTGCTTGGCTTCAGTGTTGACTTGAGCCAGCTGGCGGCAATGAAGTAGACGAGACACGTATTCTTCACATGAAGATGAACATGGTTCGACAAGCGCAGAGAAGAATGAAACAACGAGGAAAGAAGAGGGGAAGCGACTGTGGACGAGGTAGAACGGCGAGAAACCGGTTGTGCGCTGTACAGAGGTATTATACGCAAAAGTGACAAATGGCAAAATGGTGTCCCAGTTTCTGTGGTCAGGTTCGATATACATCGCTATCATATCTGACAGTGTACGATGAAAGCACTCTGTCAGGCCGTTCGTCTGAGGATGGTAACTGGAGCTTGTTTTGTGTGTAGTACCGGATGCCTTGAGCACTTCTTCGACGAGTTCTGTAAGAAATACTCTTCCACGGTCGCTCAGGATTACACAAGGAGCTCGGTGTCGAAGGATTATTGCTCGAAGGATGAAGTCAGCCACTTATGAAGCTGATGCAGTAGGCACGGAAGCTGTTTCGGCGTAGCGGGTCAGGTGGTCGACAGCTATAACTATCCATCGATTGCCCGTGACAGTCATAGGAAGCGGAACATACAGGTCAGCGCCAACTACCTCGAATGGTTGCAGGGGACACGGGAGCGGTTGTAATTCTCCACTTCGAGTTGATGTAGGCAGCTTGCGACGCTGTCAAAGGGTACATGAGGCAACGTACTTCGCGACACAGGTGGACAAGCCCGGCCAGTAGTAGGGACATCTTATGCGGTCATACGTTTTCTGGAAGCCCATGTGTCCAGCAGACAAGTCGTCGTGATATGTCTTGAAGACTTGAGCCCGAAGAGAGCGAAGTAGAACGGGCACCCAGCGTTGACCATCAGGATGGTAGATATGACAGTACAGGACGTGGTTGTTGAGCTTGAATTGCGTCAGCTGTCGGTGAAGACGGGCGTTAGAGGCCGGCAAGTCCCGTCAAGACGGTCCATGATGTGGCGACAGTAAGGGTCAGCACGTTGGTGAGATAAGAACAAACCACACTCGCTTGGAGAAGTTGGGTCCACAGTAGCTAACCACAAAACATGTAGGGAAGAGACGGCCGAAAGCTTCTCGAGTGCGGCAGTGGCGGGTTTGTTGAGTGGCTCCGAAGAGAGCGGGCAACGCGAAAGTGCGTCGGCGTCTTGATATTTGTTTCCCGACTTGTATGTAATCGTGAAGTCGTGTTCTTGTAAGCGAAGAATCCAGTGACAAAGAGGCCGGACAAGTTCTTGATTGTCGAGAGCCAGCACAAGGCGTGATGGTCCGTAACCACAGTAAAGTGGCAGCCGTGGAGATAAGGTCGAAACTTTTGTATCGACCATACGACCACTAGGCACTCCTGTTTGGTGATGGTACAATTCTTTTTGGCAGGGGTCAGTGCACGAATCGCGTATGCGACTACTTTCTTACGTGAAGATTTGTCTTGCTGTAGGAGAATTCCACAAATGCCTCAACCACTTGCGTCTGTACGCAGGAGCGTGAGCGCGGTTTCGTCGAAATGGCAGAGGACTGGTTCGGATGTGAGCGCACACTTCAGTTGGGCAAACGCCGCTTCACATTCAGGAGACCACACAAAGGCGACGCCTGATCCGAGCAACTCGTGCAATGGTGAAGCTATTGAGGCGAAGTCTCGAATGAATCGGCAAAAATAATAAGCGAGGCTGAGGAAGCTGCGCAAATCTTTGGCTTTTTCAGGACGCGGGAAGTGTTGGACAGCGGAAATCTTGTCTGGATCGGGACGAATACCATCTTTGCTTACGATGTGGCCTAACACTTTAATCCTCTTGCTTGCAAAACGGCACTTCTTGGTGTTCAGCTGAAGGCCTGCTTTCGCAAGGCACGTAAGAACTTCGTCCAGTCGTTGCAAGTGCTGAGGGAAGGTTGACGAGAAAATAACAATATCGCCTAAATAGCACAAGCAAGTCTTTCATTTCAAGCCTCGTAAAACTGTGTCAATCATCCGCTCGAATGTTTCTGGAGCATTGCAAAGACCGAATGACGTGACGTTGAATTCTTACACACTATCTGGTGTTGAAAACGCTGTCTTTTCTTTGTCATCTCGTGCATGGGTATATGCCAATAACCTGAACGGAGGTCTAGGCTTGAGAAGTACTGGGCGCCTTGCACTGAATCCAAAGCATCGTCTATGCGCGGCATGGGGTAAACATCCTTGTGGGTAATCTTATTAGGCGCTTTGTAGTCCACGCGAAATCGCACGGAGCCATCTTTTTTCCTTAATAAAACAACAGAGGATGACCAAGGACTCGCGGAGGGACGTATATTTTCCGTTGCAGCATATCGGCTACATTTTGTTCAATGACCTCACGCTCGGACGAAGAGACGCGATATGGTCGACGGCGTACAATGGAAGTGCCATCGGTCTGGATACGATGCCTAATAATGGACGTCTGTCCCAGAGATGAGGACTGGGCATCAAACAATCTCCTATGCTTTTGTAGCAAGGCAAGCAACTCATCTGTCTGTGAAGAGATCAGTTCTGGACTAATAGTCGCAGCAAGAATAGAAACGCTTGATGAACTTCCAATAGAAGGAAGGTCAGAACATGCTGGCATAAACGGGACAACAGAGACAGGTTGGGATGCAGTAATGCACGCCATTGTGGTGCCTTTAGGAATGAGAATTTTCTCAGACGTCTGGTTTGTAGCGTAGAGAAGTCCGAAGCCATTGTGGAACCGCCCTATACCTGAAGCAAGGGCTATACCTATTGCGAGACAGCGTGCACACGGTTGGACAAACACGTCACCAGAGTCGATAACATTAGAAGTGATGGTAACTATTCGCTGATGACCAGGTGGTAGCTCGGTATCTTCAGCAGCGAGCAAGCGAATGGGCTTGTCATCCGCATACAGGGCATAGTCAGTTTCCATTATGTGAACAACATTTTCTCGACAGCAGATGGAAGCGTTCGCCGTAGACAGAAAATCCCAGCCTAATATAAGCTGGTGGGCACACGAACTCAGCACAGCAAATTGCACAAAATGAAGAAGACCAGCTATGAAAACACGAGTGGTGCACATAGCGACAGGTCTAATGGCGTCCCTTTGAGCAGCGAGCAGTGTAGGTCCATCATAAGGGGTGGTGACTTTTCGCAGACGTGAGCACAAGGAACGATCAATCACAAACAAACAAGCACCAGTGTCAATTAAAGCGTCCACGTACACACCTTCTATTAAAACAGATATTGTATTATATGGACGCACAGGATGAATATCTGTATTTTCGTTTGATGCAGCTTTTCCTCCAAAAGCTGCAGAGGTTAGTTTTCCGGGCGTTGGTTGGTGAATTGCGAGACAGGTCGCAATGGAGACTTGGAGCGGCGGAGGGGTAGGGTGAGCGGCGTCTAGTAGAGCGGTATGAAGTGGATGGCTCAGATGTCGCAGTTCGGGACGGTGAGCGACAAAGTGGCGGATCATGAGGACGACGTTGGAAAGCGTACCAGCTTGTCCCATCATCCCGTCCGTACGTGTCGAATCCATGACGCTCGTCCTGCTGACGCTTCCGACAGACGCGTGCAATGTGACCCCGATAGCCGCAGTAATAACAGATCGGACGAGGCGGCCGCCATGGTGGGTGAAAGGGCTGGCCAGGCGCACTCGGAATTAACGAAGCCGGTGGGACAGGCGTCGAGTGTGCAGGCATCGGTTGTACAACGGGTGGTGAGCCAGTTAGGACTTGTGCGTACGTCGGCTAGGGTCGAGGTACTGGAGAGTCTACATACGCTGGCCCGCTCATGGACACCAACTTCTCTTTGATAACGTCGCGCCAAACAGTTTTGGAGGGGAGAGGTGGACTCGGTGTCATTGAGAGGCTGAAAGATTGTAGCTCCGTATAATCGCCCGGATCATCTCACGCAATGAGGCATCAGGCGTGGTGGTGTTTTCAGCGCTGTCCGGCGGTAACAGTTGGGACTCAAGTTCCTCTAGGCGTTGGCACGTGGCAACAACGTCAGTGACTGTTGTCTGGTTTTGCATGACCAAGGCAGTGAACGCGACCGTGCCGATCCCTTTCAATAGATGATGAACTCTCTCTGATTCAGACATGGACGTGCTGAAACGGTGTAAGAGGGCAAGAACATCCTCTATGTACGATGTGTAAGACTCACCGCATTGTTGCTTGCGAGCATCCAGTGTCTTCTTCGCGATAGCTGAATGAACCACCGGGGTGCCGAAATTTGGCGAAGCTGTTGCTTGATACGTGTCCAGTCCGTAATGTCCATTTCATGATTGAAAAACTATGTTTTTGCTATGCCTGTCAGATAGAAAGAAACACGGCGAAGCTTGGTAGGATCATCCCAGTTGTTAGTGGACCTCGCTCGATTGAACTGGTCCAACCAATACTCCACATCTTCTCCTCGAAGTCCGGCGAACGTGGGCGGCTCACGCTTGTGCGCGGTGATAATCCAGGATGGATAGACCGCGGTAGCCGGGGCCGTGGAGGTAGACACAGAAGCGCCGGTTGGCTCGTCCTGAGGCATGTTTCCGGACACCTGGCACAAACGACGACCTGAGCGGAGCTCCAGGAGGCAGATCGGGCTGGGAGAGGACGGAAGATTGTAGAGCACACTCCACCATTTGTGATGTAACGGTGAAGGCAACCTTTATTAGGCCCAGAAGGCACGATGAAGCGACGACACCCAAGGCACAAAATCAGGCAAGCCAAGTCCCCACAGCAGATGAAGATGACGACCACTCATGATGATGAACATGTGTAAAGATGGTATATGTGCTTAATGAATGTCTACAATAAGAATATTCCCCGAAACAATTTATTGGACGATCCCCAACAGCGGATATGAGCCACAAAAGATTCCTTACATGATTCCTTACCCGACATGAAGCCCGCATCGGGCTCATTTGTAGTGGAGTTTTAAGCACCCGCGTAGCTCAGTTATAGACTACTAGGCTGACATGCAGAGGGCCTGGGATCGATTCCCATTCCGTCCTCTATAGTTTGTTCAAGTCTTTTTATTTAGCGTGATAGTGGCGGCGAATACTGGCGGTGCGTGGCAGACAATTATGGTGCCATATTTTGCCCCAGTTGTTCACTCATCATGCGTTTTATGTAAATATACGATTGGGATTGGTCCGGCATTTGCACTTGAACCAAATTTTTTCATGGTATGCCAGACGGCTGCGCTTTGTCTAAAGTATGGGGTTCTGTTGCACTTTCTTAGCACTGTACAATACCACCTGAACGTCTTGTAGCACAGCTGTCCTTTATTTCTTAACTGTTTTAAAGTTAATTTTCGTCTGTAAAAAGCAAGAAAAAACACCCTGATTGATTTCGAACTTCTGCCCTGGCGAGCATATGTCGGCTTAGTGCCCTGGATGACCCTCCTTCGCAAGCGTTTGTTGTCTCCTAACTTCTGCCTGTCTCGCTCAGTTTTGGCATTGCTATCTTCGTAGAGCCTGCAATGTGGTAGTTTTGATATTTCAAGTGCATGCACTTCTACTGTGACGTTTCCTGTCAACTGACGAGTTGAGCGCACCTGTGTTGCGACTAATCGGCTGCTTCCATGTGATTCTTACGTTGAGCGTATACTTCGCAGTTGGTTGGAGTGCATGAAAACTTAACGCCAAAAGTTTCTAACTGCTAAAAAATAGACAGGCGCTGCCTTTTAGGCTGCATTCTACTTTGTTGGCACTTTGGTGTAGTAAATAAATACTCTAGTAAATTGATACAGAAGTACACAGTGGCCCTCAGTCTAGATTCAAATGTACGTATTAGTAATTACGTTTACGGTTAGACCAGTATCGTAAAACAGTACATTTAAAGGTAAGGAGTGGATTATGTCTAGTTCTAGAAAGTGCCCAAAGGCAATAAACTTCGTACGAAAGCAATTACGTGCTTTTATCATTCACCACAAAGCGTCAGCTTGAATTGTCAAACCCTGACGACTCTCGGCAAGGGACTCATACACAACCACAGGTCCACGCGACACGTTCTGCTCGCAAGTGATATTAGGTACCGTCCTACATTTCGGGAACGTAACTGGTGCTGGTTGGTCCTATGCTATGGGATATTTAAATTTACCCGTTTTCCTACACATGGTCTGGAGCTAACGTAGAGTAGGAGTTTAATCAAAAATATACAAAAAATATTAGCGCGATACCACCTCGCTAAACAGGTGCATGGCAAGAAGTTAGTAACAGTGCGTTGTACGATTAACTGTCTGCAAACTTACGTAATAAAAAAATCCAGAAAAAAGATAGTAAGGACGCAACAGAGTCTGTAGCAGCTTTTTTTTACTCAGTGACTGTAGTTACAAGTTTTCCACTAATCTTTATAGAGGAGCAGCGATGGCGTAGTGGTTAGAGCATCCGCCTTGCATGCAAAAGGTCTGTGGTTCAAATTCCGGTGCCGCGCAGTACCCAACCAGATAAAAAATGTCCGCGTGGTGATAGAACTGCATTACGAGGCCTGGGGTGCGGCCTCACCGGCAACCACTGCCGGGAACGCAGTCCCTCACCAGAGAAGGACTGGCCATCCTGGTGCAGTATCTCGCCACTACCTCCCACATGCATACGTCAAATACCTCACGGCCCTCAGTCCCAAGCAGCTGCGAAGCAACTGACCACGGCGGCGGTCAGATCTGCAACGCAGAAGAGGGTGCTAAGAATCTCTGGATCCGGACAGACCGCCATTGGAACCTAAACTTGGCAACGTTTAACTCGAGAACCTTATCTAGTGAGGGAAGTCTAGCTGTACTATTCGAGGAGCTAGAGGGTTTTAAATGGAATATAATAGGGCTCCATTTAATGGAATAAATGGAATATAATAGGAGGACAGATGAGGCCTATACGGTGCTACAGAATGGGCACGTCCTTTGCTATCGGGGCTTGGCAGACAGAAGAGAACTGGAGCAGGGTTCCTAATTCACAGAAACATAGCTGGCAACATAGTGGAATACTATAGCAATAATTAAAGGGTGGTAGGTATCGTAATTAAACTGATTAAGAGACACAAGATGAAGATGGTACAGGCTTACGCGCCTACATCCAGCCTTAATGACGCTTCAGTTGAAAGCTTCTATGAAGACGTGGAATCGGCAATGAGTAAGGTAAAAACAAAATATACTATACTGATGGGATATTTTAATGCAAAGGTAGGGAAGAAGCAGGCTGGAGACCAGGCAGTAGGAGACTATGGCATCGGTACTAGAAACGCCAGAGGAGAGCTACTAGTAGAGTTCGCAGAACGCAATAATTTACGGATTTTGAATACCTTCTACAGAAAACAAAAAATGGGAGCATATCCACGGAGTGAATGATGGAGAGTGGGGCGAAGAATTCATCCGTCCATTCGTTCTTGCTTCCTTCCATCCATGCGTCCATCAGTGTGACCGTCCATGCGTCCATCAGCCCGTCCGTGCGTGCGTCTGTCTCTGCGTTCGTCCCATGCAGCCGCCCCTGCGTCCGTTCATGCGTCCATCCATGCATCTGTCTATGTGTCCGTTGGTCCATCTATTCAACATTCCAAGTACCACCATCTCGCATCTTTTCATCATATATTCCCATATAGAAGCACCGCCATCCAGCAGACATTCCAAGGACTAAACGAGAGGTGGCACACGCACACTTTCTTACGGCTTGCGCTTCGGGTCCACTTCCCACCTTTAACCACCTCGAGTTCATGGTATATACTGGGTGTGGCGGACCAGGCCTCGCCATGCTGCCTAATAAGCCGTTCCTCTGCGTTATGCAGGTCCTACTGGCGCAGTTGGCCGCTCTTCAGTCGGTCGGGATTCAGCCGGACGGGACTCAATTCGATGCACGCGCGGATCCAACAGTCCTACTGGCGCAGTTGGCCGCTCTTCAGTCGGTCGGGATTCAGCCGGACGGGACTCAATTCGATGCACGCGCGGATCCAACAGTACAATCTGCACCGCATCGTCAGTGCTTCTGGCCTCACGTTATCAACCCGCCATACCACGTGACTCCTTCAGACGCCTTTATAAGAGCCATGCCGCATCGCTTCAACTTCAGTGGGTGTGGCGGACCAGGCCTCGCCATGCTGCCTAATAAGCCGTTCCTCTGCGTTATGCAGGTCCTACTGGCGCAGTTGGCCGCTCTTCAGTCGGTCGGGATTCAGCCGGACGGGACTCAATTCGATGCACGCGCGGATCCAACAGTCCTACTGGCGCAGTTGGCCGCTCTTCAGTCGGTCGGGATTCAGCCGGACGGGACTCAATTCGATGCACGCGCGGATCCAACAGTACAATCTGCACCGCATCGTCAGTGCTTCTGGCCTCACGTTATCAACCCGCCATACCACGTGACTCCTTCAGACGCCTTTATAAGAGCCATGCCGCATCGCTTCAACTTCAGTGGGTGTGGCGGACCAGGCCTCGCCATGCTGCCTAATAAGCCGTTCCTCTGCGTTATGCAGGTTAGTGTTTATTATAGCTCTATCAAAAGTGACTATCGTGGCCTCCTGGTCCTGCCATGCCCACGCCAGTGTCTTGAAATTTATGCAATGTTTTTTTGTGCATGCAAACTTTTGTTATGTGGGGATGTTGAGTTGAACCCTGGGCCGAGCACTGAAGCCTTATTGACTAAACTGCTAGAAGGCCAAAATAAGTTGGTCACAGAGATGGCTACTTTGAGGGATCAGCAGTCCAACATGGAAAAAATGATTTCAGACCTTAACAAGCGTTTTCTCGAATTTGGAATGCATATCGATCGAATAGATGGCCTAGAACAGGCGGTCAAATCGCTACAAGCGAAGGTAGCTGACATTGATGATAGGAGCAGGCGTTCAAACCTGGTTTTGTTTGGCATTCAGGAGGGCAGCACTGAAACTGAGACAACTCTTCGCGCTGAGGTGATTGACAACCTTTTTTGGGACAAGCTAAACGTAAGATGCAGCTCTGTTGCAAGAATCCACCGCATTGGAAAGCCGGGTAAAATGAGGCCAGTAATTGTATCCTTTCAAAATTATAACGAAAAGCAGGAAGTTCTTAAAAATGCACGAAAGTTAAGGGAACAAAAATTTCCATTCAGAATGACTATTCGGTGGATACTCTAAGGAAACGCAAGCTTTTATGGCAAAGTGCCAAAGAGGAAAAAAAACAGGGCAAGAAAGTGATTCTTCTGCATGATAAACTGCGAATAGATAACGAACTATACGTATGGGATGATGTCACACATTCGAGGGTAGAACTGGTTACTCGGCGAAAAGTTTCCTCCAGGGATTGACAGATACCTTCTCGCCTTGAGGAACTGCGCCTCTTAAATATCAATGCGCGTAGCATTGTGAACAAAAGTGATAATCTTGAAGCTTTAATCTTGGGATACAGCCCTCATGTTGTTGTGATCACTGAAACTTGGCTCCGAAGTGAAGTTCACGACAACAGTATATTTCCGCCTTCGTACCAAGTATTTCGTCGAGATAGAAGTTCAAAAGGAGGTGGCGTTGCCGTCCTGATTAAACAAAACATTTCAGCAGCACTTTCAAAACAAATCAATAACCATGAAACTATTACCTTGAAATTGTCATGCTGGGGCTTTTCCTTAGTACTAGTAGCCATTTATCGCCGTCCCGATGCTCCACCGGAGTTTTTTGCAGGATTTATGTGATCACGTCTTGGGTTTTAGACAACAAAAAATAATTATTGCTGGTGATTTCAACCTTCCTGGTGTAAATTGGGAGAACCCGTTTGCTTCTAATGAACCCAGTGCCCATGTTCACAGTGTACTGGACTTATTGATGTGCTGTAATTTGGAACAGGTGGTTAGACAACCTACTCGTGTTCAGGGTAGTTCCTCTTCTATATTAGATCTTGTTTTTTTGAGCCGATGCATGACCGACTTTTCCGTGACAATTGAACCTGGTCTTTCAGACCACTATATGGTGAACTGCGTATGCCACTTCTTGACAAAGAAAAGTGCTCCTTCTAAAACTGTCGCAGTCAAAGATTACCTTCATGCAGCGGATGAAAGCGTCTTAGACTTTCTTGACATAAACTTGAGCAATTTTGGTGGGTCTGATGTTTCTGAGCTATGGGAGACATTTAAAAGGTTATGTCTATACTGTATAGATCATTTTGTGCCAAATAAAATGAAAAGGATCGCGAAAAAAAATCCGTGGATCACCCGTGACATCTTGCATCAAAAAAGGAAACTAAAACGATTACGACGTCACCGCGCATCTCAGACAACTATTCACACAAACCAGACACTTTTAAACCAGTCTATCCGATGTGCTAAGCAATTTTATTTTCAACACACTCTACCAGACTTCATACGGACGGCTCCTGATAAATTCTGGTCGCAATTATCTCGCAAGAAAGAAGGTACTCTTCAAATAATTCACAATGATACAATCGTTGCAGATGAAACAAGCATAGCGACACATTTCAATGAGTACTTTCAAAGCGTTTTCCAAAAAGATTGCGACAGCGCACGGGCTTCTGCTACCTCTCCTTATCTCGACGCAGACATCGTGTCCCTATCTGGTGTTGTATCTATGCTTCTGAATTTAAAGACTAAAGCTTCGCCTGGTCCCGATAACATTCACAACGCGTTTCTGCGTCGATACGCTGAGATGGTTGCTAAATTCCTTGTGATCATTTTCCGCGCCTCCCTGTCTTCTTCTTCTGTTCCGATAGATTGGAAATAGCGCGAATTGTACCAATATTCAAATCAGGAGATAAATTATTGATTACAAATTATCGCCCTATATCTATTACTTGTTCTTGTTGTAAGCTTCTCGAGCACGTCATAGCTAACTACATCACTAATTTTCTTAATGAGAACAATATATTAACCCCATTTCAACATGGGTTCAGAAAAGGTTTGTCCACTGTTACTCAACTGGTCACAGTCATACATACTTTCGCATCTGTTCTTGATAAATCCGGGCAAATTGATGTTATTTTCTTAGACTTTAGGAAGGCTTTTGATTTAGTTCCCCACAATAAATTGATTTTCAAACTTAAAAATATTGGCCTTCCAGAGTTTATTGTAAATTGGGTATCCGCGTACTTGTCAAATCGAACACAATTTGTTGATATAAATGGTCACTGTTCATCCAAACTTCAGGTTACATCAGGTGTTCCTCAGGGAAGTGTTTTAGGGCCCCTACTTTTTTTAATCTATATAAATGATATTGTTGAAGTTGTCCTGAATATGTCGGAATAAGGCTATTTGCCGATGATTGCGTGCTGTACAAGGAAATAGTTACCATGAATGATCAACAGCTTTTAAATACCTGCCTTGATAACGTTTACCAGTGGTGTAAGCAATGGGATATGAAGCTAAACTCAGACAAAACAGTGTACATGAACATCACTAGAAAGAAAAACTTCTCTTCTTTTCCATATGCGCTACAAACTCACGTACTCAAGGAGGTCAGTGTGTATAAGTACCTTGGCGTAACGATAACCAAAAATCTAAGTTGGAATATGCATGTATCGAACATTTGCGCATCCGCCTTCCGTAAGCTATGCTTTCTCAAGTACAAACTTCGTTTTGCCCCGTCATCAGTGAAGCTGTTAGCCTATAATACCATCATTAGACCTACTCTCGAGTATGCGTGCGTCATTTGGGACCCATACACTAGAAAAAACATTCATGCCATAGAAATGATTCAACGTAAATGCATCAGGTTTATATTTTCTAAGTACCGCATGACAGACTCCCCTACAGCTATCATGAAAGAAAATAATATACAAGAACTCCAACTTCGTCGCAAAATTCTGAGATTAAAATTTCTTTTTCAGTTAAAACACAAACATTTCGCACTAGATGCCTCTACGTTTATACAACCACTGACGTCACGAGAAACTAGAAATCGCCATGCTGCGTCAATAACACCATTCCAGACACGTACCAACACATTTAAGTTCTCTTTTTTTCCTAGGACCATTGTAGACTGGAACGCCCTGTCGTTTGAGTCGTTACAGAACATTGAACACTTTGATTTTATCACTTCATAACGTTAAGCCCCAAAATGCTCCTATCGCTGCGCCATATGTTTATTGCGAATATGTATTGGTGTGTATAGTTTTGTGTAAATATACTTAATTTGGTCACGAATTGTTACCAATTTATGTGGTGAAAATTGCTGTTGAATATTAATTGTCATGCGTACATTTATTAATTTTGTGTGCCTTGACTGCTGATTGTTTGTGATTTTTTTACAAGTGCTCATTTCCACTCCTGCATGGGCTCTGAAGTGAGCCTGCAGTATTCTGTAAATAAATAAATAAATAAATAAATACTAGTTCACTGTATTCATGGCACTGCGGCTGAACGCTCGCTAAACCTTTCGAAAACCAAGGAGGTTACACCCAGCGAGTATGACGTAGCAAACTTTTTCAGTCAGATAGTGCTCAATGTACATACCAATGGCTGCTATTGGGAAATGAGAGGCGGAGAATTTGGCTTTTACTTTCTTACGGCTTGCGCTTCGTATCTACTTCCCATTTTTAATCACCTAGAGTTCATTCCTGGTATATACAAGTTCATTGTATTCATGGCACTGCGGCTCAACGCTCGCTAAACCTTTCTAAATCCTAAGGTTGATCGCAGCCTGCGCGTTAACTAAAAGCCGAATGCTCCTGTCTCTCATTCCTTACTAGCAGCCATTGACATGTACATTGAGCACTATTTTTATTGTTCAACAACGCACAGAAGAAGTCTCTCAGCGGCACCACCTTGAAGGTCAAAATGTTATACTTGTTACATACTACGGGGGACGAACGGGTGCCGCTATAAGGAGTTCTACCCCTAAAAACCGCAAGTGGACATGGAGGATCCCTAATGGCGAAAATAAGAACGAAATAGACTTTATAATGAGCGCACACCCAGGCATCGTGCAGGATGTGGAAGTGGTTGGCAAGGTACGATGCAGTGACCATAGAATTGTACGGTCTCGAATTCGCCTAGACTTTAGAAAGGAACGACAGCAACTAATATGCAAGAAGCCAATCAATGAGCTAGCACTCAGAGAGAAAGTACAGGAATTCAGAGTCTCGCTTGAGAACAGGTTCTCGGCTCTTAGTGAGGAAACGAACCTTAGCATAGATACAATGAATGATAATCTGACGAGTATCATTATGGAGTGTGCAGTGGAAGTTAGAGGCAGGGCAGTTAGACAGGACACTGGTAAGCTTTCCCAGGAAACGAAGAATCTCATTAAGAAGCGTCAAATCATGAAAGTCTCAAGTACAACAGACAGAATAGAACTGACAAAGCTTTCGAAGTTGATTAATGGGCTTACGGTATCCGAGTAAGAAGGTATAACATGGAGAGAATTGAACACGCTCTAAAAAAGGGAGGAAGCGTCAAAGCAGTGAAGAGAAAACTTGGGATAGGCAAAAATCGGATGTATGCACTAAGGGACAAGCACTAAGGGACAAAGAAGGCAAAATAACTACCAATATAAATAGGATGGTTAAAAAGCGGAGGAGTTTTATAGAGATCTGTACAGTAGCCGGGAAAACCACGACTTTAATACTACAAGAACTAGCAGTAACCCAGATGACACCCCACCAGTAATGATAGAAGAAGTCAGAAAAGCTTTGGAGAGCATGCAAAGAGGCAAAGCTGCTGGTGAAGATCAGGTAACATCAGATCTGCTGAAAGATGGAGGACAGATTGTGTTAGAAAAACTAGCCACCCTGTTTACGCGGTGTCTCCTGACGGGAAGAGTACCAGAGTCTTGGAAGAACGCTAACATCATCTTAATACATAAGAAAGGAGATGACAAGCACTTGAAGAATTACAGGCCGATTAGCTTGCTCTCTGAAGTATACAAGCTACTTACAAAGGTCATTGCCAACAGAGTAAAGAAAACATTGAAATTCAATCAACCAAAGGAACAAGCAGGATTTCGAACAGGCTACTCAACAATCGACATTCATAGTGTCAACCAGGTAATAGAGAAATGCTCAGAATATAACCAACCAGTATACATAGCCTTCATAAATTAAGATAAGGCGTTTGATTCAGTAGAAATATCAGCCGTCATGCAGACACTGCGGAATCAGGGCGTCGATGAAGTATATATAAACATCCTGGAAGAAATCTACAGGGGATCAACTGCTACCATAGTGCTTCATAAAGAAGTAACAGAATACCAATCAAGAAGGGTGTAAGGCAGGGGGACACAATCTCTCCAATGCTATTTAGCACGTGCTTACAGGAGGTTTTCAGAAGCTTAGAATGAGAACAGTTAGGAATGAGAGTGAATGGAGAGTACCTTAGTAACCTGCGCTTTACCGATGACATTGCATTGCTGAGTAACTCAGGGGACGAATTGCAACTCATGATTACGGAGTTAGACAAGGAGAGCAGAAAGGTGGGTCTTAAAATGAATCTGCAGAAATCGAAAGTAATGTACAACGATCTCGGAAAAGAGCAGCGCTTCGAGATAGGTAATAGTGCACTTCAAGTTGTAAAAGACCATGTCTACTTAGGGCAGGTAGTAACCGCGGAGCCGAACCACGAGACTGAAGTAGCTAGAAGAATAAGAATGTGGTGGAGCACATTTGGCAAGCACTCTCAAATTATGACAGGTAGATTGCCACTATCCCTTAAGAGGAAGGTATATAACAGCTGTACCTTCCGGTACTTAGCTATGGAGCAGAAACCTGGAGACTTACAAAGAGAGTTTAGCTTAAATTGAGGACGACGCAGCTAGCAATGGTGTAACCTTAAGAGACAAGAAGAGAGCAGAGTGTATTAGGGAACAAACGGGGGTTAAGGATATCATAGCTGAAATCAAGAAGAAGAAATAGACATGGGCCGGGCATGTAGCGTGTAGACAGGATAATCGCTGGTCGTTAAGGGTAACTAACTGGATTCCCAGAGAAGGCAAGCGGTTAGGGGGAGACAGAAGGTTAGGTGGCAGATGAGATTAAGAAGTTTTCGGGTATAAATTGGCAGCCGCAAGCACAGGACCGGGTCAACTGGCGGAACATGGGAGAGGTCTTTGTCCTGCAGTGGACGTAGTCAGGCTGCTGCTGCTGCTGCTGCTGATGATGATGCTGATGATGATGATGATGATGATACGGCCCTGAAGAGACATGTATTTGTTCGAATGCAGTTCAAGTTTAATGACTGGAAGTGCAAGTGTGGGCCGTATGAGTCAACCTATGTTGCGGGTGAGTTAAACCACAGCTCGAGTTTCACGCAACGGGCTGCATGAACACCTTGACGTAAATTCAAACTTTACGAGCGTTACGTACTACGAAGCAACGTACTGCAACGTGCAACAACTCGAGTATCACGATAGTTTAAAGATGCGTGCCGTCGCAGATGCATAAACCGACTTTTAGGCTATTCGCAAAAAAACCCTGTCGGATAGTAGTCGGGATCATTATATGTTATGACTACTATCACACATGTTTTTCTTGGTACATTTAGATCTAGTCTAAGGAGTCAGCAAACGGTACCCTAAGTATCATTCTACAACGTGGAATATCTGTTGTAGGAAACGAGATAATGCTCAGTTGTCTCATGTTCTCCGCATAATTAACAGTTAAGAGAAGCTGGCAGACGAGCTCTGTGTAAATAAAATTAAGATATGGAGTATGACAACGTAGTCAAGTGATTGCAGCTTCAAATAAGTTATCTTGTATGACATTATTTACTGTTCCACGGGTGTCTAAGGTGTTGAAATGTTAACGTGGTCACGAATAATGGAGTAGAAACTCTTCTAACAGTAATTTTTCTCATTTTACTGCCTAATTTGAATTCGGAAGCCGCCATTACATGAGTAACCGGGTCATTCAAAATCATCTTTGCTAGCGCATACGTCACTTCATTCAGAAATAGGCCCTTATGTCCTGGAAGCCAAACCATCTTAGTCGAATATATATGGGTACATAATAATGTTTTCACTGCACTGAGAACATGTTATTCCTCATTTCTCGAGAGGGAAGAACACACCAATAATAAATCCGTCAAAATTACCGCAAAACTTGATGATATTGCTTTGCGGAGTGCTAGAGTTACCGCTAAACGTTCTACCACAAAAATGGGCACAAAATCTGGAAGGCGGAGAGATGATGATAATGATGATGATCCTTGGAACATAGGCACCTACCTATTCTGTGAGGTCGGTCTTGGGTCCGGCGGATTACATTTACTGCGTTTATGATTAATAATTAGTAAGAGCTAAAACAACTTTGAGATGAATTTTTTTTCAATTTAACGTGAATTATGAATGACTGCTAATTTAGGTTGCACTATTTCATGTAATCTTCCAGAGACCAAAGATTTTTGACTAGGAAATCTGAATAAAGAACTATTAGCAGTTGATACTTCTACGAAATCTACTCGCGTTGCATATAAACACTTCAACAACTTTGAAAATATTTCTGCCTGAGTGTTCCAGCGCAGAGGCCCCAAATTATAAATGAACGGCCGACGTAAGCGGTAGACTACATTTCCGTAATAAAATTTCGATATTACGTTTTCTGTGTAAGAAAAAACGTCGGTAGCTCAACAAGAAGTGTTCAGTCGTTTCGAGTTCGTTGCAATCGGAGCAAAAAGGGGACATGGCCAAACCCGCTCTGTTCATGTAAAAATTGAGATTTGAAATTCTACAACGCATTCTGGGTATTACAGCTTCAGTCCCTCTTGCTGCACACCATTACCGGCTCCAAGAGAACTGTAGGTACAAAAATCCCGGTGATGAATCGAGACTTGGAGTAAGCCCAGATAACGCATAGTTCTGAACCTTGCCACAGCCACAAACTCCGTAACAAGAAGGAGAGAGAGATCTGGACCTGCCAGAGAAGCTTTTGCCAGAGAGTCCGCGATTTCATTCAGTACAATTCCTTTGAGTCCCGGCACCCCAAATCAATTGTACGTTTCGCAGATGATGAGAGACAAGTAGCCGCAATAATCTTAGCATATGCAAATCTGTCGAAACAGTTAGTGCCGAACATAACGACAATGAATCTGTAACTATAGCTACAGAAGTTATAGTTAAAGAAATTTCACGTAGGGCTAATATAACAGTCAAGAACTCAGACAAAAATGTTTGGGTGTAGATCGGAACCCAAACAGAAAACGACCAGTCTAGTTGTGTAGAAAAAATTCCCAGCCCGGCCTTTTCTTCCCACTGGGAAGCATCAGTTGCTTCAAAACCGTAGAATCAATTTATTTTATTTGCACTTGAAAAACGCAATTCAGACGATTACTACGTAGTAATTTCGAATTGTTATGGTATATGTCGTCTTACGACATGGCTGATTCACTGAACCTGCCCCTCGTAGGCACTATATCGTTAAGCCTTATCTGTAATTGGATTAACAGCTGCTGGGTCACGATTACATGAGTGGTAAAAGAGAGGTCATGTTACACTAAAAAGACAGCTCGTTCGCTAATAATTATGTTCTTTATTTTTCTTCTTTCCTCAATGCTTATTCCCAAAGCAGCGAATTGGCCGACTGTTAGCGGGATATTTTTGTGTGTCTTCGCAATGCTTCTCGTAGAATGTAGGAGTAGTTAATACAACAAACTTAACTACGAAATAACAGCATTGAAATGTTTAAAAGGATGAAGAATTTCGCTCAGTAATCCTTTAGTCTGAGTGACAAATTTCGTAATTGCGTAGTAAACATCCTTGTGAATATAGCCCAGAGTAGAGGTGCCAAAAGAAACAACAATTGATTTGGATATTTCCAGACCCTAATTTCGATGGGGTGGTGCTATGAATTTTCGCCTTAATCACGTGTACTCGCGACACTATTAAAAGTATCGACTAATTGTTTTCTTCACCTTACACAAGAAACACGGGGAATACAGCGCTCCACTTGCCCTAGGCAGATAAATTTGAGGGAGGTAACCCGGCAGCGAAGCTTGTTTATAGACACTTTCAATATTTTTGACGCGACCTCTCACTATTCAAGGGAAAAAAGAGGTGCTCATACTTTGAAAAAGCTGTCAGGACCGAGTCTAGTAAGCATTTTTTTTAACGTTATCGTGTGGAATCTTGCAAATGTTATGTATGCTGTCAGTAGAAAAACCCGAATGATTCGCACCAAAAGCGCTACCTTTGCTAAAGAATTAGCGCTTTCGTTTATCCAATCTAGAGTAGGATAGTTTAGTAGTATACAAATAGTCGCCTCTTTTTTTAATACACGTTCACGTATTAGCCAGAGATCCATACGCGCACGCCTAGCTCGCACTCGCACCTGCACCCGTAGTGCACGCTCAAGAACACTTCCGATGTTACGCAGCAGGACCGACACGGGTGACCACCGCCAAAACCCCAGCTCGTGTCGCACTCGAATGGCCCCCGACCACGGAGGCGCTTGTTTCATGGCAGACGCCATCACCTGCCGCCAGGGTTCGATGGACTGATGGGGGTGTCGCCTACCTGCAGGAGCTGTTCGGCCTTCCGTCGACGTTTCCCTTGGACACCGGGGCCCACACTTCCCATGGAGCCCATGCCGTACTACTAGGTCCAGTGGCCCTACCCAGTGTTTCCACTGTTTCCAGTGTTGTCATCGTGGATAGTGCCAGCGATTTCGTACGAGGTGGCTTTGAACCAAGGCTCAACACGACGACCAGGTGCGAGCGCAGACGTCCCCAGGAACGACGCCCCGCCACGTCCGCCAAAGAGGCATGTCGTGAAGCGCCGCCGATCCCGGCCAGCTCCCGAACAAGGCACCGAGGCGGTGCGATCCAAAGCTACCAGGGCGCGGACTCGTAAAAGTGCCGTCCCTTCAACGAGCGAGACTTTGCGAAGCAGCCCTTCAAAGGAAGAGCAACAGGCATACGTGGAGCTGGTGCTCTCGCAACTGCTGCGCACTGCGGCAGACCTCGGGCTCAGCGTGCCCGCCAAGAAAGAAGAGCCAAGGTGCGCTGCCCATAAGTTCATCTACAGCGCCGCGATGCTCAGAAGCTTGAACGTGCAAAGCCGCACCTCGACGCCTGCCTCGCGATCAGAGCACCTGGGCGAGAACCCGCAGGGGAGCGGCACGTCCACCAGCAATATTCGCGAGTAACCAGTCGAGATGGCGCCTCAGGTCAGGTCGGAGACATTGGACGTCACTGCAGCGGTTTGGTGCCACTGACGCTCCAGATGACAGTTTGGTTGGACCCCATTGCAGTGCGAGTCCAATACAAAGCAGAATTTTTTCGTTTGCTTTGGACAATAAAGGTTGTTTATTGAGAGAGGCATGTTTGTTCAGATTATTGAGCAGATCTTACAGCCGTGTCCATACGCGTTTGATATGATTGTAATGGATGGCGTTGTGCGTCCGAAAACCACTTTGTGATAATGAGAGACGCCGTAGTGGATGGCTCCAGAAATTTAGGCCACCTATGCCACCTATTCTACACTGATGCATTTCCACCCTCCTTCGAAAATTTAGATGCCGTGGTGGCAGTGTGATACCACCGTTTTATGTTTAGCACCATACCCCTTGAAGACCACGCCTGCGTTTGAGTCGTTTCCTAGGAATTTGGAAATCGCAACACGTGGAGGACGTATCGATTTCAAATGGAGCACGCAGTCTGGTTGCACAGGTAAATACTTTTTCCATTAATTCAAAAATGATACCTAGGAAAGGGGAATAAACCGAAAGCTCGTCAATTTCAGCTGTAGTTTTAGATGAAAAGACGTGAACTTGCGTGGACGCTGAGAACAGATTTCACTAGCTCAATCATATTTTCTGATTGTTCAATGGAACATATTCACGAAAGGCTGTTTTTCAACCCATTAGTCGGTATAATCATCACTACATATAGCATAATCAACGCCTTCATGATCGATTCCACCCGGTAGTCATTACTGACATACCATCATATCTCCCAACTTACTGCCTAAGCTTATAGAAACACAAGATGACTGGAAACTAAAGTCACCTCTTTTAAAAACCTGAACAAGAAGAAATGTCCGCCATTTCGTTTGTTATGTTGTATATGTCTCACGAAGAGAAAAATTTGGAATCTATTATAGACTTATTATAAGAATATTGCCCGAAACTCAATTCTTGGACAATACCCTTAAGTGGGTATGAGCCAAAAGAGATTCTTTACGTGATTCCTTACGTGTTTCCTTACCCGACATGAAGCCTGCATAGGGTTAGCTTGCAAAGGAGTTTAAAGCACCGGCATGGCTAAGTGATAGATTACTGGACTTACATGCAGATGGCTCATGACTGATTCCTATTCTGTCCTCTTAGTTTGTTCAGTGCTTTTCATTTCGCATGATCGTGGTGGTGGACAAGTATGGTGCCAGAGCTTTCCTGTGATGTTCATTCATTCATGTATATATACGATTGGGGAATCGTCCAGCATCTGCATTCGAACCAAGTTTTGTCGTGGCATGCTAGGCTGCTACGCAATTTCTCGGGTTCTGTTGCATTTATTGGCACTGTGGATTATTACCCGACCGTTTATCAAATCCGAACTTTATCTGACTCGTAGCTAACCAGGCCTTCTTTTCTTGACTGTTTAAAAACTCATTTTTCCTTAAAAAAGAAAACGAACATGGAGCGGTTTTGACTTTCTGACCTTGCGAGCATACGTCAGCTTAGTGCCCTGAATGACACTCCTTCTCACACGTTTATTCTCTCCTAACTTCTTCCTGTCTCGCTCAGTTCTGGCATTGTTAGCTTCGTAAAGTCCGCCATGTCGGAGTTTTGCTTTTTCGAGTGGTCGCACTCCTAGTGGACGTTTTCTGTCAACTGACGACTTGCGCGCACCTCTTCTGCGACTAATCGGCTACTTCCATGTTATTCTCACATTGGGTGGTTGGAGTGCATACAAAACAAACTCGACAAGTTTATAACTGCTAAAGAATATACAAGCGCTGTCTTTGAGGTTGAATCTTATTTTGTTACTCTTGGCACTTTAAAAAAAACTATGACTTATGACTCTTGGCACTTTAGAAAAACTGATTGTGATGATTGATGTATGGATTTTAACGCCCCGAAGCCACCATATGGTAATCAGAAACGCCGCAGAGGAGGGCTCCGGAAATTTCGACCACCTGAGGTTCTTCAATGTGCACCCAAATCTGAACATAATCCCGGCTGCGGCGGCTGCATTTCCGATGGAGGCGGAAATGTTGTAGGCCCGTGTGCTCAGATTTGGGTGCGCGTTAAAGAACCCCAGGTGGTCGAAATTTCCGGAGCCCTCCACTACGGCGTCTCTCATAATCATATGGTGGTTTTGGGACGTTAAACCCCACATATCAATCAAATCTGAACATACAGGCCAACAGCAACTTCGCCTCCATCGAAAATACAGCTGCCGCAGCCGGGACTTGATCCCGCGGCCTGCGTGTCAGCAGCTGAGTACCTTGGCCACTAGACCACCGCTGTGGGGCAGACAAAGATATGTTTAACAATTTGGAGCACTAGGTGCTTTACTATACGAGAGAGCTTAAAAGCGTACCCCCCCCCCCAAAAAAAAAGAACAGTACTCTCAGGAGGTACACAACAATAAGTCCACGCGACACGTACAGCCCGCAAGTGCTTCTAGGTACTGTCCTACGTATAGGGAACGTAACTGGTGTTGCTGTGCGCTATGCTTGAGGACAGTCATCTCAAGTTTACCTGTTCTTTTAGACAGTGTACAACTATAGTAGGTGCCTGAGTTAACGTAGCGTCGGACTTTAATCAATTAGTGATAAAAAGAATATTAGCGTAGTACCCCCTCGTTAAACAAGTTACCAGCAAAAACTTACCAACAGCGTGCAAAAGAAACCAGAGAAGTATGTGAAAATTTACTATGTTTGTTTACCTACCTGTTCAATGTGTGTTTCTACTTACTTCAATTGGGCAATGTTATTGTTATTGCTATGGATGAATTCATGTGTGAAGAGAAAGCGGGGTTAGGCATCATCTCAGAGACATTGTTTGATCATTCTCAGTACGTCTCCAGCATTACACTCCTGTGTTTGAAGCAGAGATTTTAGCATTTATTTGGGCCTAACAAAGCTTTCAATCAATGAATCGGCAGTTGTTATCATTACTGATTCGCTTTCCGTATGTCGATCCGCATCATCAGCTTCTTCATTCAAAGATTCCCCCTTAGAATATTTTCACTTCTTTATTCCCAAAACACCTGAGTTCAGTGATGATTGTATATGCACCAGGTCACCGAGGCATATTTAGAAATGAAATGGCTGATACTCTCGCGCGGTGATTTCCAGATGGTCTTGTAAAGAACATTCTACCTGATTCCAGTTTCGTCACTGAATTCCGATTACGTAAATATCATCTCCTTCAGGATTCCGTGAAAATTATATTATCAGCTCGAGGATATGGTCATCCTTTCTTTGCTTGGATTAATTAATAGTGCCCCTCTTGCAAAATGTAAGCACGCATTACAAAATTTCGGTGCTGTATTCCACCTCTGAATTCGTATGTATACAGCTCTCGCCAGGTGCCATCTCCCTTTTGAGGATGATGATGATGATCCTTGTTACTCCGGCGCACACCCACAAAGGGGGCTTGGCCAAGAACCGGGCGGCATGATCTTTAAGTAAAAAGCTTATGGTTTTATAAACACAAAGTAATTTTGGACTGTAAAAAATTATATAGCAATAAAAGCCAAAAATCGAAAAAGAAGTCTATCTGAGCAGAGATCGATGTTGGCTATCAGATGCGATTTGGGACAGAGGTAATGGTGGGTTTAAAACAATCTCTCTCTCTCTCTCTCTCTCTATATATATATATATATATATATATATATATATATATATATATATATATATATATACGTCCACTGCAGCACAAAAGCCTCTCCCATGTTCCGCCAGTTAACCAGGTCCTGTGCTTGCTGCTGCCAATTTATACCCACAAACTTCTTAATTTCATCTGCCCACCTAACCTTCTGTCTCCCCTAACCCGCTTTCCTTCTCTGGGAATCCAGTTAATTACTCTTAATGACCAGCGGTTATCCTGTCTACGCGCTACATGCCCGGCCAATGTCCCTTTCCTCTTCTTTATTTCAACTATGATATCCTTAACCCCCGTTTGTCCCCTAATCCACTCCGCTCTCTTCTTGTCTCTCAAGGTTACACCTACCATTTTTCTTTCCATTGCTCGCTGCGTCGTCCTCAATTTAAGCTGAACCCTCTTTGTGAGTCTCCACGTTTCTGCTCCGTAGCTAAGTACCGGCAAGATACAGCTGTTATATACCTTCCTCTTAAGGGATAATGGCAATCTACCTGTCATAATTTGAGAGTGCTTGCCGAATGTGCTCAACCCCACTCTTATTCTTCTAGTTACTTCAATCTCGTGGTTAGGCTCTGCGGTTATTACCTGCCCTAAGTAGACATAGTCTTTTACAACTTCAAGTGCACTATTACCTATCTCGAAGCGCTGTTCCTTTCCGAGGTTGTTGTACATTACTTTCGTTTTCTGCAGATTAATTTTAAGACCCACCTTTCTGCTCTCCCTGTGTAACTCCGTAATCATGAGTTGCAATTCGTCCCCTGAATTACTCAGCAATGCAATGTCATCGGCGAAGCGCAGGTTACTAAGGTATTCTCCATTAACTCTTATCCCTAACTGTTCCCATTCTAGGCTTCTGAAAACCTCCTGTAAGCACGCGGTAATTAGCATTGGGGAGATTGTGTCCCCCTGCCTTACACCCTTCTTGATTGTTATTCCGTTGCTTTCTTTATGAAGCACTATGGTAGCAGTTGATCCCCTGTAGATTTCTTCCAGAATGTTTATATATACTTCATGTACGCCCTGATTCCGCAGTGTCTGCATGACGGCTGATAATTTCTACTGAATCAAACGCCTTCTCGTAATCTATGAAGGCTATGTATAGTGGTTGGTTATACTCTGAGCATTTCTCTATTACCTGATTGATTGTATGAATGTGGTCAATTGTTGAGTAGCCTGTTCGAAATCCTTCTTGTTCCTTTGGTTGATTGAATTTCAATGTTTTCTTTACTCTGTTAGCAATTACCTTTGTAAATAGCTTGTATACTACAGAGAGCAAGCGGATTGGCCTGTAATTCTTCCAGTCCTTGTCATCTCCTTTCTTATGTATTAAGATGATGTTAGCGTTCTTCCAAGACTCTGGTACCCTTCCCGTCAGGAGACACCTCGTAAACAGGGTGGCTAGTTTTTCTAACACAATCTGTCCTCCATCTTTCAGCAGATCTGATGTTACCTGATCCTCACCAGCAGTTTTGCCTCTTTGCATGCTCTCCAAAGCTTTTCTGACTTCTTCTATCATTACTGGTGGGGTGTCATCTGCGTTACTGCTAGTCCTTAGAGTATTAATGTCGTCGTTGTCTCGGCTACTGTACAGATCTCTGTAAAACTCCTCCGCTATTTTAACTATCCTATCCATATTGGTAGTTATTTTGCCTTCTTTGTCCCTTAGTGCATACAAACGACTTTTGCCTATCCCAAGTTTCCTCTTCACATCTTTGACGCTTCCTCCGTTTTTCAGAGCGTGTTCAATTTCTCCATGTTATACCTTCTTACATCGCATACTTTACGTCAATTAATCAACTTCGAAAGCTCTGCCAGTTCTATTTTGTCTGTTGTACTTGATACTTTCATGACTTGACGCTTCCTAATCTGGTTCTTCGTTTCCTGGGAAAGCTTGCCAGTGTACTGTCTAACCACCCTGCCTCCAACTTCCTCTGCACACTCCGTAATGATACTCGTCAGATTATCATTCATTGTATCTACGCTAAGGTTCGTTTCCTCACTAAGAGCCGAGTTCCTGTTCTGCAGCGACACTCTGAATTCCTGTACTTTCCCTCTCAGTGCTAGCTCATTGATTGGCTTCTTGCGTATCAGTTTCTGTCGTTCCTTCTTCAAGTCTAGGTGAATTTGAGACCGTACCATTCTATGGTCACTGCATCTTATCTTGCCCACTACTTCTACATCCTGCACGATTCCTGGGTGTGCAGTCATTATAAAGTCTATTTCGTTCTTATTTTCGCCATTAGGGCTCCTCCATGTCCACTTGCGATTTTCTCGTTTTCGGTAGAAGGTATTCAAAACCCGCAAATTATTGCGTTCTGCGAATTCTACTAGTAGCTCTACTCTGACGTTTCTAGTGCCGATGCCATAATCTCCTACTGCCTGGTCTCCAGCCTGCTTCTTCCCTACCTTTGCATTAAAGTCGCCCATCACTATAGTACACTGTGTTTTTACCTTACTCATTGCCGCTTATATATATATATATATATATATATATATATATATATATATATATATATATATATATATATATATATATATATATATATATATATATATATATATAAACAAACAAATACGATTTATCTCAAACAAATACGATTTATCGATCGCAAGAAACAGACTGCAACGACTTCTTCGTCTTTTGCCCTCGGCCAAAGACACTCGCGCTCCTTCGTTGTTCTCACCACTGGCACATACGCGCGTCATTATTCCCCCTTTATAAAAACATCGTCCCGAAGTTAAACGTTTGAGAAGCAAGGCGAAACCAAAACTGCACAGTTAGTCACTGAAAGTAAGGCTTCATCCGAAGCACGTGGACAATTTCTGGTGAATGTCTGCGCCGCTTTGAACACTGCACGCCGTCCGGAACAACCTCGTAGTTGACGTCACTAATGCGTCGCAGAACCTTGTAGGGTCCGAAGTATCTTCGCAACAGCTTTTCGGAAAGCCCACACTGACGAACAGGTGTCCAGGCCCATACTTTGTCGTCCACGTTGTATATGACGGGTCTGTGCCGGAGGTTGTAATACTTGGCATCGTCGTCTTGCTGTTTGGTGATTCGCAACCTGGCAAGTTGTCTGGCTTCTTCTGCTAGCTGGGTAAACTCTTCGGCGTCTGTCTCATTGCCATCATTTTCATGAGGGAGCATTGCGTCTAACGTTGTTGTAACCTCGCGTCCGTAAAGGAGACTAAAGGGTGTCTTCCGAGTGGTCTCTTGACGAGCTGTGTTGTACGCGAACGTGACGTAGGGCAAAATGATGTCCCAGTTCTTGTGCTCTACATCTACGTGCATGCTTATCATGTCAGCCAGGGTCTTGTTGAGGCGTTCGGTGAGCCCGTTGGTCTGGGGATGATACGCCATTGTCTTCCTGTGAGCTGTACCACTTAGTCGGAAAATGGTGTCCAAAAGCTAGGCCATGAACGCAGTACCTCTGTCGGTGATGACTATTTCGGGGGCACCGTGTCTTAAGACAATGGCTTCGATGAAAAATTGCGCCGCTTCAGCTGCCGTTGCCCGTGGCAGAGCGCCTGTCTCCGCGTATCGGGTCAGGTAATCCGTGGCGACGATTATCCACCTGTTTCCAGTGGCAGACTTTGGGAAGGGGCCCAAAAAATCCATGCCAATTTGTGCAAACGGTGTCGCCGTCACTCGAACAGGCTACAGCAGGCCAGCTGGTTTGATGGATTGTGTCTTGCGGCGCTGGCAATCTAGACATGCCTGCACGTAAGTTTTGACAACTTCGGCAAGTCTTGGCCAGTAATAGTTCTGCCTTATCCTCGCCAATGTTCTTGCGTAACCCAAGTGACCAGCGGTAGGTTCGTCGTGACAGGCTTGCAGTACCTCACGGCGAAGCGAAGAAGGAATGACGAGCAAGCAGCTGCTGCCGGTGGGTGAAAAGTTCCTCTTATAAATACGTCATTTCGCAAGCAGTATGACGGCAGCCCTCTCGCAAATAACTTCGGAACGCTATTCGCTCGCCCTTGTAGGTAATCTATAAGTGGTAGCAGCTCAGCATCGCCACGCTGCTGTTGAGAAAAGGTGGCAGTGTCCACAATTCCGAGAAAGGCCGCGTCGTCATCGTCGTTGTCAGGGATGCCGTCTCAACAGGAGACCGAGAAAGACAGTCGGCATCGGTGTGTCGTTTTCCCGACTTGTAGGCAACAGTGAAGTCAATTCTTGGAGCCGAAGACTCCATCGTGCAAGGCGGCCAGACGGATCTTTCAAGTTGACTAACCAACAGAGAGAGTGGTGATCGCTGATAACGGTGAATGGGCGGCCGTACAAATAAGGACGAAACTTCAGGACTGCCCATACCATTGCAAGACATTCTTTTTCCGTCGTAGTGTAATTAGCTTCAGCTCGGGACAGCGTCCTGCTGGCATAGGCGATCACGTTTTCATTGTTGTCCTTCGACTGTACGAGCACTGCTCCAAGACCCACATTACTAGCGTCTGTATGAAGTATTGTCGGCGCGTCTTCATCGAAGTGGGCCAGCACGGGGGGTGTTTGCATTCGCTGAAGAAGCTCGTGAAATGCGTGCTGTTGGTCTTCGCCCCATCTGAAGGGGGTATCTTCCCGAGTAAGCTGTGTCAAGGGCCATGCGATGCGCGAAAAATTAGCAATAAACCGCCGGTAATAGGCACAGAGTCCTAAAAAACGTCGCACTGATTTTTTGTTTGATGGCGTCGGGAAGTTTGCCACAGCGGCAATTTTATCCGGGTCGGGTCGGATTCCTTGGCTGCTCACGACGTGACCGAGGAATCGAAGTTCGTGGAAGCCGAAGTGGAGCTTTTCTGGTTTTAGAGTAAGACCAGCCAAGCGTATTGCTTCAAAAACTGCTTCGAGCCTTCGTAAGTGTTCCTCGAAAGTCGCCGAAAAGACAATCACGTCATCGAGGTACACCAAGCAGGTTTGCCACTTAAGTCCCGACAGAACCGTGTCCATGAGACGCTGGAATGTTGCTGGCGCCGAACACAAACCGAAAGGAAGAACCTGAAATTCATAAAGTCCGTCGGGCGTAACAAAGGCGGTCTTCTCACGATCTCTCTCATCCACTTCAATTTGCCAGTAGCCGCTTTTTAAGTCCATAGACGAAAAGTAGCGTGCGTTTCGTAGTCTATCCAATGAATCATCAATACGCGGCAGGGGGTAGACGTCCTTCTTTGTGATGTGATTAAGCTTACGGTAGTCGACGCAGAAACGCAAGCTACCGTCCTTCTTTTTGACGAGTACTACAGGTGATGCCCAAGGACTGTTAGACGGCCGAATAACACCATCTTCTAGCATCGTTTTCACCTGTTTTTGAATTACCTCAAGCTCCTTTGGGGCGACTCGATAAGGATTTTGCCGGATGGGTCTGGCATCGGAATCCGTGATGATGCGGTGTTTCGTCAGTGCCGTTTGACCAACTCTTGATGTGGATGAGAAGCAGCCGTGGAACTTGTTGATCAGCCTGAGAAGGCGGTCTCGCTCAATGGGAGATAACATTGGACCAACGTCTACAGGTGTCGGTGTAGTGATAGTAGGCGCTGCTGCTTCCTCCACTAAATGACAATGTTCTGTTTGCGAGAGTTCGTCGAAATAGGCAAATAGCCGTGCCTTTAACTATGTGTCGGCGTTCTCTGCTGAACTTTGTCAATAGCAGTTCAGGCGTATCCGTCAATACAGTGATGACAGCCCGGGCAACAGAAATGCTGCTAGTGAATGCGAGCTCCTTGATGTGTTCAGCGATGCCAGTACCATTTTGTAATTTGTCACAGTGCACGGATACGAGAGAACAACTTCGTGGCGGCAAGTATGACCGTCGTCATCGGCAATACGGAAGCGAGGTGGCTGGTGTTCCTCATCTGTAGCAGTCTCCGAGCTTACAGTGACCGTTACGCTTCTGTCACGGATGTCAATCACAGCCCGTATTCGCGCAAGAAATCCATTCCCAATATGAGCTGTTTACAGCACTCGTGGAGAATGACGAGGGTGGCGACAAAGGTGGAACCAGCAATGAAGATCGGGCCGTGCACTTTCTAACCGGTGTCATCAACTGACCTCCTGCAGGTTCTTATATTGGGTCCCTGCCATGGCATTTTCACCTTCCTTAGTCTTCGGCTAGCTGTAGGCTTTTATAGAAAAGTGGGAGCCAGTGTCCACTAGTGCCGTCACTTGGTGGCCGTCAATGTGAACGACGAGGTCAGCGCTGATAACGTCGGTTACGTCGGCAGTTGTCTCATTCGTCGAATTAGTCGTTGCTGTCGTCTTATTCGGTATCGATGGCTTCAAGCTGTCACTTGTCTGCAGTGGGGGCTGTTCGGAATTTCGAATATTGGCAACCCCACCCCCCCCGAGGTCGCTGCGTCTAGTTTCCCCGTCGCGAGCTAGGGGACCTGCCCCTGGTGAAGTCGGCAAAACTGCGACGATTAGGTGAACTGGGCCGCGCAGGAGATAGAGAACGTCATCTGGGCATTACTGGATTCTGCGGCGGTGTGTTCACATGGGCGTAGTTGTACATGCTTTGATCGTCGTACGCAATGTAATCAGGGTAGCGAGGAAATTCGAGTACTGAGCGTCGCCATAACGGCAAACTCTGTAGACGTGCCCAGCTTCGCCACAATGAAAGCATACCGGTCGACGGTCAGCGGTACGCCACAATCGGTTTTCCGACGCTGGTAGGTAAGTGGAGACTCACTATTGGGCCACGTTGTGGGGCTACGTTGTGGGGCATGTTGGTTATACGGCATTCGTCTTGTCGGAGGAATCGGTGAGGTTGCGAAGTGGTCGGTGCTGACAGTGGCTGTGTTTTGCAGGGTTGGTGGTGGTCCAGTCATTGGGGTCTGTTGTGCTGAAGGAGCGACGACGGGGCGTCGGACTGCATCAGCATAAGTAAAATGTCGTCGCACACCATTATAGCCGGATGAAGAGAGAGCATGGCGGACCTCATCCGGACAAATCAGCGACAAAAGACAATGCGGCGTCGGTTCAGTTGCTGGAAGTAAACCAAGCTGCCGAAGCTCCTCCCTCAAATCTCCCGGATGACTTCCCGCAGAGGCCTGTCGTTGTCGCAGAGGCTCGCCGCAGGTAGTGACAGGGCTACTCGCT